>CAWUFW010027345.1:0-27417 GCA_963921515.1 Calotriton arnoldi | reverse complement strand
TCCAGTCCTGTGGTTAGAAAAGTAATCCATAAAGTAACTAATTGCATTTAACTAGAAATTCACATTGAGCTCAATGTTGCATTGTGTTTGAAATTGTGTTGCCCATTGCAACAACTGTAACTACTGTACTTAAAAGTCTATTGCCTATTTGCAAAGTATTTAAACTAAAGTAATTCATTCTGAGAAAGTATATTTTGTAATGTAATGTATAATGTAATTACAATGTAATTTAAAAAATAAAATATCTAAAAATAAATAGTTTAAAAAAATGTAGTAAATCAGTATCAAAAAAATAAATATAACAATTAATACATTTAAAAATTGTCATTTACAAAACCTTTGAAATTCACTGAAAAAAAAGTTAGGTTTCAGGCACGTTATAGTTAGAAATTAGCATTTAAAAAACCTTTGAAATTCACTGAAAAAACCATAGGTTTCAGACACGTTATAGTTAGAAATTAGCATTTAAAAAACCTTTGAAATTCACTGAAAAAACCATAGGTTTTAGGGACAGTTATAGTTAGTTGAACATTTCACTCGTACAAAACCATAGAAATTCCCCCGTTATAGTTAGTTCAGCTAACTATAACTCGCGCCCCTGCAATGCACTGCTGATGACGTCACATATTACATCACTCATGACATGGTCAGTGACATCACTGATGACATCTCAAATGACATCACTGATGACATCACTGAAGACATCATCCACGTGTTAATCTGATGCACCTCCTCACACCCTAATATAACCTTTCATACACCCACTCTAAATTAAAGACTGCCATTCGCAAAACCATAGACACTCCAACACCAAAAACTACATACCCACTCACTGATTCTTAGGTCTACACACACATCCACTCACTCACCCGTACAGTCACTCATACTTAGTCACTCAGTACAGGACTATCATATGCACTCATACACCTATATAAACACTCACACACCGCCACTCATCCATAGAGGTACTCACACACCTAGTCAGTCATGCAAAAAACTTAATCACACACCCATTTACTCACCTATACAGTTATACACACACCAGCTCACTTACTCATACAAATACTAGCACATTCTTACGCTCTTATACAATCACTGATACAAGTACACACTCATCCATACAGCCACTCTCACAATTACACACTCTCACTTATAGCCATTTATATACTCCAACACACATATATACTGCCTTTCACATATGTAGTTACTCACACATGTACCACTGAGATATACATTCAATCATTAACACACCCATACACACACTCACCCACCCATACAGTCCATCACAGATGCACTCTTGAAACCATGCACCCAGTGAATCACCAACTCACACATCTATGCACAGAGTCACACACACCCCACCCACACAAACACTCAGGCACCCATACAGATACTCAGACAATCAATCAATAACCCATGTAGACACTCATGTAGCTATTCAGAAAGCCATGCAGCCGCTTACAAACCAACAGACAGACTGATAAAGACATTCACACAGTTTAGTTACTAACCCATGCATTCAGTAAGATACATTTAATCACTCACTTGTAGAGTCAGTCACTCACGTACTAAATCATCCATTCAGACACTTATACACCCACTTATTCTTCAATACGCCTTTCCCTATATATATTAAACATATTTAAACTTTACAGAAACACACAGTCACTGGATGATGTCATCAGTGATGTCATTTGAGATGTCATCAGTGATGTCATCAGTGATGTCACTGACCATGTCATGAGTGATGTAATATGTGACGTCATCAGCAGTGCATTGCGAGGCGCGAGTTATAGTTAGCTGAACTAACTATAACGGGGGAATTTCTATGGTTTTGTACGAGTGAAATGTCCAACTAACTATAACTGTCCCTAAAACCTATGGTTTTTTCAGTGAATTTCAAAGGTTTTTTAAATGCTAATTTCTAACTATAACGTGTCTGAAACCTATGGTTTTTTCAGTGAATTTCAAAGGTTTTTAAATGCTAATTTCTAACTATAACGTGTCTGAAACCTATGGTTTTTTCAGTGAATTTCAAAGGTTTTTAAATGCTAATTTCTAACTATAACATGTCTGAAACCTATGATTTTTTAAGTGAATTTCAAAGGTTTTTTTAAATGCTAGTTTCTAACTATGCCTACAGAGGTAGGACATGTGAAGAAAGAAGAAAAAACGCACAGAAAGAAGTAAAAGATGTGCAGAAAGAACCAACAGAGGAGCAGAAAGAGGCCTTGTTGCAAAATCATCCTCTGCCCACAACGTTTTCAGACGGGTACTGGTGGTAACTGACTCTGACTAACCAGAGCCAGTGCTATGCTAAAAGACACTTAGAATACAGTGAAAACACCTACATACACTAGGGAACACTATGCGTTGGGGTACCCCTGTGATTAGCATGACCTCCTCTGCAAGTCCCTAGTACATAATAGGGCAGGGGGATTAAAACTACCTCTTAAAACGCGCTACAGGGCGCGTTTGCACAGTGGTGAAGGGAGGGGGAGCCTGAGGTGACATGTGTGCAAACGCACCCCGTGGCGCGTTTTAAGTTGCGGGATTAAGTCCCTTGAATTCTGAGGGTCCCTGGGGCCCAACTAGCCCCCCAGGTACCTACAGTTAGGACCACAGAGCTGAGTTGCAGAGAGGCGTTCCGAGGCCACGAACCTTTTTTCACCTCTCTGCAACGCAACTCTGTTGTGCTTACTGAAGGTACCTGGTGGGCTAGTTGGCCCCCAGGGTCCCTCAGGATTCAAAGGGAATTAATTCCCCAACTTAAAATGCACCACAGGGCGTGTTTGCGCACATGTCACCTGAGGCCCCGCCCACTCCCTTCACCACTGTGCAACCGCGCCCCGTGGTGCGTTTTAAGTTGGGGGATTAGGTCACCTTGAATCCTGAGGGTCCCTGGGGCCCAACTAGCCCACTAGGTACTTCCAGTAAGCACCACAGGCCTGCGTTGCAACGCCTGTAACAAATTGTGCAGTTGTGTTTAGGTAGTGAAGAGGGTCGTGCTGGGGGTAGTGTTTTAGGGTTTAGGGTAGTGCAGTGGTGTTTGTGTAGTGTAGGGGGTCATGCTGGGGGTAGATTTAGGGTTTAGGATGGTGCAGTGGTGTTTGGGTAGTGTAGGGAGTCGTGCTGGGGGGAGTTTTTAGGGTTTAGGGTAGTGCAGTGGTGTTTGGGTAGTGTAGGGGGTCGTACTGGGGGTAGTGTTTTAGGGTTTAGGGTTTAGGGTAGTGCAGTGGTGTTTGGGTAGTGTAGGGGGTCGTGCTGGGGGTAGTGATTTAGGGTAGTGTAGTGGTGTTTGGGTAGTGTAGGGGTACTGCTGGGGGTAGTGTTTTAGGGTTTAGGTTAGTGCAGTGGTGTTTGGGTAGTGTAGGGGTACTGCTGGGGGTAGTGTTTTAGGGTTTAGGGTAGTGCAGTGGTGTTTGTGTAGTGTAGGGGGTAGTGTTTTAGGGTTTAGGGTAGTGCAGTGGTGTTTGTGTAGTGTAGGAGGTCGTGTTTTAGGGTTTAGGGTAGTGCAGTGGTCTTTGGGTAGTGTAGGGAGTCGTGCGGGGTAGTGTTTTAGGGTTTAGGGTAGTGTAGGGGGTCATGCGGGGGGTAGTGTTTTAGGGATTAGGGTAGTGCATTGGTGTTTGGGTAGTGTTGGGGGTCATGCGGGGGTAGTGTTTTAGGTTTAGGGCAGTGCAGTGGTGTTTGGGTAGTGTAGGGGGTCGTGCTGGGGGAGTGTTTTAGGGTTTAGGGCAGTGCAGTGGTGTTCGGGTAGTGTAGGGGGTCGTGCTGGGGGGAGTGTTTAGGGTTTAGGGCAGTGCAGTGGTGTTCGGGTAGTGTAGGGGGTCGTGCTGGGGGGAGTGTTTGAGGGTTTAGGGCAGTGCAGTCGTGTTCGGGTAGTGTAGTGGGTTGTGCTGGGGGTAGTATTTTAGGGTTTAGGGTAGTGCAGTGGTGTTCGGGTAGTGTAGGGGGTCGTGCTGGGGGAAGTGTTCTAGGGTTTAGGGCAGTACAGTGGTGTTTGGGCAGTGTAGGGGGTACTGCTGGGGGTGGTGTTTTAGGGTTTAGGGCAGTGCAGTGGTGTTCGGGCAGTGTAGGGGGTCGTGCTGGGGGTGGTGTTTCAGTGTTTAGGGCAGTGCAGTGGTGTTCGGGCAGTGTAGGGTGTGGTGTTTCAGGGTTTAGGGCAGTGCAGTGGTGTTCGGGCAGTGTAGGGGGTCGTGCAGGGGGTGGTGTTTCAGGGTTTAGGGCAGTGGTGTTCGGGCAGTGTAGGGGGTCGTGCTGGGGGTGGTGTTTCAGGGTTTGGGGCAGTGCAGTGGTATTCGAGCAGTAAAGGGGGTCGTGCTGGGGGTGGTGTTTCAGGGTTTAGGGCAGTGCAGTGGTGTTCGGGCAGTGTAGGGGCGGTGCAGGGGGTGGTGTTTCAGGGTTTAGGGCAGTGCAGTGGTGTTCGGGCAGTGTAGGGGGTGCTGCAGGGGGTGGTGTTTCAGGGTTTAGGGCAGTGCAGTGGTGTTCGGGCAGTGTAGGGGGTCGGCAGGGGGTGGTGTTTCAGGGTTTAGGCAGTGCAGTGGTGTTCGGGCAGTGTAGGGGTCGTGCTGGGGCTGGTGTTTCAGGGTTTAGGGCAGTGCAGTGGTGTTTGGGCAGTGTAGGGGGTTGTGCTGGGGCTGGTGTTTCAGGGTTTAGGGCAGTGCAGTGGTGTTCGGGCAGTGTAGGTGGTCGTGCTGGGGCTGGTGTTTCAGGGTTTAGGGCAGTGCAGTGGTGTTCGGGCAGTGTAGGGGGTCATGCTGGGGCTGGTGTTTCAGGGTTTAGGGCAGTGCAGTGGTGTTCGGGCAGTGTAGGGGTCTTGCTGGGGCTGGTGTTTCAGAGTATAGGGCAGTGCAGTGGTGTTCAGGCAGTGTAGGGGGTCTTGCTGGGGCTGGTGTTTGAGGGTTTAGGGCAGTGCAGTGGTGTTCGGGCAGTGTAGGGGGTCGTGCTGGGGGTGGTGTTTCAGGGTTTAGGGCAGTGCAGTGGTGTTTGGGCAGTGTAGGGGGTCATGCTGGGGCTAGTGTTTCAGGATTTAGGGCAGAGCAATGGTGTTCAGGCAGTGTAGGGGGTTTTGCTGGAGGTGGTGTTTCAGGGTTTAGGGCAGTGCAGTGGTGTTCGTGCAGTGTAGGGGGTGGTGTTTCAGGGTTTAGGGCAGTGGTGTTCAGGCAGTGTAGGGGGTCTTGCTGGGGTTGATGTTTCAGGGTTTAGGGCAGTGCCGTGGTGTTCGGGCAGTGTAGGGGGTCGTGCTGGGGGTGGTGTTTCAGGGTTTAGGGCAGTGCAGTGGTGTTCCGGCAGTGTAGGAGGTCGTGCAGGGGGTGGTGTTTCAGGGTTTAGGGCAGTGCAGTGGTGTTCAGGCAGTGTAGGGGGTCGTGCTGGGGGTGGTGTTTCAGGGCTTAGGGCAGTGCAGTGGTGTTCGGGCAGTGTAGGGGGACGTGCTAGGGTATGTGTTTCAGGATTTTGGGCAGTGCAGTGGTGTTCGGGCAGTGTAGGGGGTCATGCAGGGGCTGGTGTTTCAGGGTTTAGGGCAGTGCAGTGGTGTTCGGGCAGTGTAGGGGTCGTGCTGGGGGTAGTGTTTTAGGGTTTAGGGTAGTGCAGTGGTGCTTGTGTAGTGTAGGGGGTCGTGCTGGGGGTAGTGTTTTAGGGTTTAGGGTAGCGCAGTGGTGTTTGTGTAGTGTAGGGGGTCATGTTTTAGGGTAGTGCAGTGGTATTTGGGTAGTGTAGGGGTCGTGCTGGGGGTAGTGTTTTAGGATTTAGGTTAGTGCAGTGGTGTTTGGGTAGTGTAGGGGGTCGTGCTGGGGGTAGTGTTTTAGGGTTTAAGGTAGTGCAGTGGTGTTTGTGTAGTGTAGGGGGTCGTGCTGGGGGCAGTGTTTTAGGGTTTAGGGTAGTGCAGTGGTGCTTGTGTAGAGTAGGGGGTCGTGCTGGGGGTAGTGTTTTAGGGTTTAGGGTAGTGCAGTGGTGTTTGTGTAGTGTAGGGGGTCATGTTTTAGGGTAGTGCAGTGGTGTTTGGGTAGTGTAGGGGGTCGTGCTGGGGGTAGTGTTTTAGGATTTAGGTTAGTGCAGTGGTGTTGGGGTAGTGTTTTAGGGTTTAGTGTAGTGCAGTGGTGTTTGTGTAGTGTAGGGGGTCATGCTGGGGGTAGTGTTTTAGGGTTTAGGATAGTGCAGTGGTGCTTGTGTAGTGTAGGGGGTCGTGCTGGGGTAGTGTTTTAGGTTTAGGGTAGTGCAGTGGTGTTTTTGTAGTGTAGGGGGTCATGTTTTAAGATGCAACGCTCCAATACCTGACCAGTCTGCACTACATAAAACTGCAAAAAAACGAAAAATAAAAAGTGTTTTGCACACTTTTGTCATTGGGCTATATGTGGGCTACATCTGGGTAATATTTGTGCTACATTTGGGCTCTTTTTTCACTGGTGGCCATCTTGGAAGACTTCTTTGTTATGAAGTTTCCTAATTTCCTCATTTACTGCAGTCTCCTCAGTAGGAAATGCTTTCAGTTTTTTACTTTGATTCCATCAAGAAGGCATTCAGATGTGTCACACATTTGCCATAAATTCAGAATGTTATTACTCTAGTTGTTCATTAGATCACTGTAGTAAAGCTACTGCTCACCAAGGAGTTAACTGGAAGTCTACTGCTGGTATTGAAAGTGATTGTTTCAGTCTGCATGTCAGAATTTTCTAATGAAATAGAAGAGGATTTGAGATCTCACTTAAAACATGCCCTAAATTTTCTTTTTGCAGCACTAACCATAATTTCTATGGCAAAATGAACCCCTCATTTTGTTCCTTTTTAAATTAAATGTTTTAAGTGTTACCAGTTTATTCCACTCAAGATGGCTTCAGGTGTGCCATACTTTTGTCATAAGTAAGGCTGTTAGCACCCTAGTTGTTCTTTAGAACACTCTGGGAAGCTGCAGTAGAACACAAAGGCATCAACTGACAGGCTGCTCCTGTTGAAATATAACAGGAAGATATTTGAGATCTCACTTAAAACATGTCCTAATGTTTCTTTCTACAGCACTAACCATAATTTCTATGGCAAAATGAACCCCCTCATTTTGTTCCTTTTTAAATTAAATGTTTTAAGTGTTACCAGTTTATTCCAATCAAGGTGGCTTCAGGTGTGCCATACTTTTGTCATAAGTAAGGCTGTTAGCACTCTAGTTGTTCTTTAGAACACTCTGGGAAGCTGCAGTAGAACACAAAGGCATCAACTGACAGGCTGCTCCTGTTGAAATATAACAGGAAGATATTTTAGATCTCACTTAAAACATGTCCTAATTTTTCTTTCTACAGCACTAACCATAATTTCTATGGCAAAATGAACCCCCTCATTTTGTTCCTTTTTAAATTAAATGTTTTAAGTGTTACCAGTTTATTCCAATCAAGATGGCTTCAGGTGTGCCATACCTTTGTCATAAGTAAGACTGTTAGCGCTCTAGTTGTTCTTTAGAACACTCTGGGAAGCTGCAGTAGAACACAAAGGCATCAACTGACAGGCTGCTCCTGTTGAAATATAACAGGAAGATATTTGAGATCACACTTGAAACATGTCCTAATTTTTCTTTCCAGAGCACTAACCCTAATTTCTATGACAAGATGAACCCCATCATTTTGTTCCTTTTGAAATTAAATGTTTTAAGTGTTACCAGTTTATTCCAATCAAGATGGCTTCAGGTGTGCCATACTTTTGTCATAAGTAAGGCTGTTAGCACTCTAGTTGTTCTTTAGAACACTCTGGGAAGCTGCAGTAGAACACAAAGGAATCAACTGACAGCCTCTGCCCTTGTTGGATGTACATGTTTTACTGAGAATGTCAGACTTCATTCTCACATGACTGAGAAAGATAATGTGAATTTACAGAAAATATGCTCTCATTTTAGCTTCTGGGGCACCTTCCAAAACTGTATGGGACAAGCATGTGAAAATAGTTTTCTCTCAAACATGATTCATGATATCCCAGCAGAAGGTTTTTCACAGGGTAAAATCACCTTAGAACACACCACAATTCCTGAAATTAGTATGGTACCACCAACAAATGAATTCTAATGTAACTAAAGTCTGTTATCACCCTTTATAGTTCTCCTTTTGGTAACCCTCAAAATCTTCGATTCACTACAATGCATTTCAATAGGGTACTATCATTTATATTGGTCTCAAGATGGCTGCCAGCAATTCCAGGATGAAGTGCTGACAGCCAATCAGATCTCACGATGACATGTGTGGTTAGGCTCCGCCCAGATATATATGTGTTCTTACTTTTGATTTTCTCAGCAACTACTGAACGGATTTACACCATTTAACAAAAAGGGTTCTTTTTGAACCAAGAACTACCTCTTTGCCAAATTTGGTGTAATTCCGTTCAGCAGTTCGGGCTGTAGCCTTGCATAAAGTTTCCTATGGGAAATTGATTTTTTGACTCTTATTTTTTTAATTTCTCCGCAACTACTGAACGGATTTACACCATTTAACAAAAAGGGTTCTTTCTGAACCAAGAACTACCTCTTTGCCAAATTTGGTGTAATTCCGTTCAGCAGTTCGGGCTGTAGCCGTGTCTAAAGTTTCCTATGGGAAAATGAATGGGGAAAACACGTTTTGGGACCCCCTTTTTCTCGGCCCTCGCTTGACGAATCACCCTGAGACTTTCAGGGTAGGAGCGGACCGGAGCGGGCCATAAAGTTTGGAAAATTTCGCGAAGATTTGTCAACCGGCGCAAGAGTTATTTCAAATAGAATGTCGCGGATTTCCTATGGAAAATAGGTCCTAACTATAACTATCTACTGGCGACCGCCAGTAGATTATATATATATATATATATATATATATATATATATATATATATATATACAAAAAAGATCACTCCAGAAGGAAAGACCAGAGGACACAGCGGGGAGTATCACGGCGACCATTTATTCACCATTTGCAGGGCATAATGCATTTCGGCGTGTGCCTTCATCAGATGCCTGTTGCACTGGGTTTCACTTGCTCCCTCCTTTAAATGTTCCACGGCACTCCCATTGGCGGGAGTATAGCTGGCTCCACTCGTTATTATCAACAGCTGCAGTCTTATGTTAATGACTTCAATTTCCAGCTTGCACCTCTCCGGTACGTGTCGATTGCGGGGCCATGTCGTGCTTGATTAAGCGCTATTGTGCCTTGTAAAGGAAGGAGAGGGCTCAATGACAGCCAGGTGAATCCCGTAATCAAAGTGTTTGTGGTCGCAATGGGTCCCCAAAGCCTCAGCCCCAATTCCAGAAACCGAGTAGGGCCGTGACGCGAAGATGCAGTCATCACGTGTCCCTGTGCAATCACGGACTGCTAATAGCAGCGACCTCTTTCTTGGCCCCTTTCTTGAGGCAGGCCTGCAATTTCCAATACCTTGGAGGATTTCACCACATTGCCAATATTGTCACAGGCCTCTTGCAAGACGGGTCCTCTTTACACGCGCTACTTGCCAGCGCGCCAAAACATACAAAAAAGATCACTCCAGAAGGAAAGACCAGAGGACACAGCGGGAAGTATCACGGCGACCATTTATTCACCATTTGCAGGGCATAATGCATTTTGGCATGTGCCTTCATCAGATGCCTGTTGCACTGGGTTTCACGTGCTCCCTCCTTTAAATGTTCCACCGCACTCCCATTGGCGGGATTATAGCTGGCTCCGCTCGTTATTATCAACAGCTGCAGTCTGATGTTAATGACTTCAATTCCCAGCTTGCACCTCTCTGGTACGTGTTGATTGCGGGGCCATGTCGTGCTTGATTAAGTGCTATTGTGCCTTGTAAAGGAAGGAGAGGGCTCAATGACAGCCAGGTGAATCCCGTAATCAAAGTGTTTGTGGTCGCCTTGGGTCCCCAACTCCTCAGCACCAAATCCAGAAACCGAGTAGGGCTGTGATGCGAAGATGCAGTCATCACGCGTCCCCTTGCAATCACGGACTGCTAATAGCAGCGGCCTCTTTCTTTGCCCCTTTCTTGAGGCGGGCCTGCAATTTCCAATACCTTGGAGGATTTCGCCACATTGCCAATATTGTCACAGGCCTCTTGCAAGACGGGTCCTCTTTACACGCGCTACTGGCCAGCGCGCGAAAACATACAAAAAAGATCACTCCAGAAGGAAAGACCAGAGGTCACAGCGGGAAGTATCACGGCGACCATTTATTCACCATTTGCAGGGCATAATGCATTTCGGCGTGTGCCTTCATCAGATGCCTGTTGCACTGGGTTTCACTTGCTCCCTCCTTTAAATGTTCCACGGCACTCCCATTGGCGGGATTATAACTGGCTCCGCTCGTTATTATCAACAGCTGCAGTCTGATGTTAATGACTTCAATTCCCAGCTTGCACCTCTCCGGTACGTGTCGATTGCGGGGCCATGTCGTGCTTGATTAAGCGCTATTGTGCCTTGTAAAGGAAGGAGAGGGCTCAATGACAGCCAGGTGAATCCCGTAATCAAAGTGTTTGTGGTCGCCTTGGGTCCCCAACGCCTAAGCACCAAATTCAGAAACCGAGTAGGGCCGTGATGCGAAGATGCAGTCATCACGCGTCCCCGTGCAATCACGGACTGCTAATAGCAGCGGCCTCTTTCTTGGCCCCTTTCTTGAGGCGGGCCTGCAATTTCCAATACCTTGGAGGATTTCGCCACATTGCCAATATTGTCACAGGCCTCTTGCAAGACGGGTCCTCTTTACATGCGCTACTGGCCAGCGCGCGAAAACATACAAAAAAGATCACTCCAGAAGGAAAGACCAGAGGACACAGCGGGGAGTATCACGGCGACCATTTATTTACCATTTGCAGGGCATAATGCATTTCGGCGTGTGCCTTCATTAGATGCCTTTTGCACTGGGTTCCACTTGCTCCCTCCTTTAAATGTTCCATGGCACTCCCATTGGCGGGAGTATAGCTGGCTCCGCTCGTTATTATCAATAGCTGCAGTCAGATGTTAATGACTTCAATTCCCAGCTTGCACCTCTCCGGTACATGTCGATTGCGGGGCCATGTCGTGCTTGATTAAGCGCTGTTGTGCCTTGTAAAGGAAGGAGAGGGCTCAATGACAGCCAGGTGAATCCCGTAATCAAAGTGTTTGTGGTCGCCGTGGATCCCCAACGCTTCAGCCCCAAATCCAGAAACCGAGAAGGGCCGTGATGCGAAGATGCAGTCATCACGCGTCCCCGTGCAATCACGGACTGCTAATAGCAGCGGCCTCTTTCTTGGCCCCTTTCTTGAGGCGGGCCTGCAATTTCCAATACCTTGGACGATTTTGCCACATTGCCAATATTGTCACAGGCCACTTGCAAGACGGGTCCTCTTTACACGCGCTACTGGCCAGCGCGCGAAAACATAAAAAAAAGATCACTCCAGAAGGAAAGACCAGAGGACACAGCGGGGAGTATCACGGTGACCATTTATTCACCATTTGCAGGGCATAATGCATTTCGGCATGTGCCCTCATCAGATGCCTGTTGCACTGGGTTTCACTTGCTTCCTCCTTTAAATGTTCCACGGCACTCCCATTGACGGGAGTATAGCTGGCTCCGCTCTTTATTATCAACAGCTGCAGTCTGATGCTAATGACTTCAATTCCCAGGTTGCACCTCTCCGGTACGTGTCGATTGCGGGGCCATGCTTGATTAAGCGCTATTGTGCCTTGTAAAGGAAGGAGAGGGCTCAATGACAGCCAGGTGAATCCCGTAAACAAAGTGTTTGTGGTCGCCTTGGGTCCCCAACGCCTCAGCACCAAATCCAGAAACTGAGTAGGGCCGTGACGCGAAGATGCAGTCATCACGCGTCCAAGTGCAATCACGAACTGCAAATAGCAGCGGCCTCTTTCTTGGCCCCTTTCTTGAGGCGGGCCTGCAAATTCCAATACCTTGGAGGATTTCGCCACATTGCCAATATTGTCACAGGCCTCTTGCAAGACGGGTCCTCTTTACACGCGCTACTGGCCAGCGCGCGAAAACATACAAAAAAGATCACTCCAGAAGGAATTATATATATGTATTTATATATGTATGTATTACCTACTGGGGGTTGCCAGTAGGTAGTAATAGTTAGGACCTTGTTTCTATTCAAAAAGCATTTTTTTAATGCCAATATCTTTGCGCTGTTTGACGAATTTTCTCGAAATTTTCAAAACTGATGGGGCGGTCAGGTTAGCTCCTGTGTTGAAAGTTTCAGACTGATTCCTCAAGCGGGGGCCGAGAAAGATGGGGGTCCAAAAACGCGTTTTCTCCATGTTAATTTCCATAGGAAACTTTAGACACAGCTACAGCCCAAACTGCTGAACGGAATTACACACATTTGGCAAAAAGGTAGCTCTTGGTTCAGAAAGCACTCTTTTGTTAAATGGTGTAAATCTGTTCAGTAGTTCCTGGGAAATTTAAACATTTTTCAGATATACAAATATCCGCTCGGAGGATCCGCGAACCCTCCCAATCTCGAGCCTGCAATCTGATTGGCTGCCAACAGTTCCAACCAGGAAGTGTTGGCAGCCATCTTGTGACTCAGTTGAACCGAGTCACAAAAAAAGGTAAAAAAGGATTAAAAACAAAAAAGGGGGGCAGGGTAGAAACACACTGACCCCCTAGGCCTGCTCAGGGGGTCCCACAAGGACCCCTAGAGCCAAAAAAATAATTTAAAAAAAAACAAATTTCAGCTGGAGTCGCGTAGGGTCTGAGAATCCCAGCAAAAAAATGTTTAAAAATGAAGGGCGGGCTTCAATTGTTTTAAGCCCCTGGGTGGGCCAGGTCCTGGGGAAATTTATAAAATACATTTGGGGGCCCCTGCCGCCCCAGGGACCACCACCTCCCCGAGGCTATGTTCATTAAATGGGGGGGCACGCAGGCCCCCCTGAAGCCCCAGGGACTTCCACCTCCCCGGGGCTTTTTAAAAAAAAAAAGTACATGGGGCTCCTGCTCCCCGCACGCAGCCCTTGGGATCGCCACCTCCCAGGGGCTTTATTTAAAAAAAGGCATGTGGGGGGCTCCTATCCCCACCATGCAGCCCCAGGGACTGCTGCCTCCCCGGGGCTATATTCATTAAAAGCGGGGGCCCACATGGCCCCCCACAGCCCCAGGGACCACCACCTCCCCGGGCTATCTTCAAAAATTAGTTGTGGGGGACTCGAGCCCCCTCGCACTGCCCCAGGGACCACCACCTCCCCAGCGCACAAATTAATTAAATGCTGGGATCCGTTGCAGTCCCTGGCCCCCGGGGACCACCACCACCCTGGGGCTACAAAATAGATGGGAGGGGGCCATGTGGCCCCCCTGCAGGAGCCTTCCATGGCCTTGGGATAGACACTTCACAAAGCTGGCTCCAGCAATGTCCCGGGGTGCACTGCTCCCACCATGCCATAGCAAACACTGCTTCGCTTCATGGAAGCAAGAGCAGAAAAGATGCTCTCGCTTCAATGAAGCTAAGCAGATTTGCTTTTGGGCATGCTTGCAGCTCCCTTTGCCCAAGAGCAATGCTGGCTACCGCAGGAGGCGGGGATCTGGCTGGGACCACGGGGGCTTTGAGGCTTACCCCGCGGCCCCGAACAATCAGGCCATGTCCCGGGGGAGGGGTCCCGGGCAAGTATCGGCCCGGGTAGAGGGTCTCACAGGCCACCTACCCATTTTTTTTTTTTTTAAAAAGGATAAGGCCTGGTCCCAGGGGATGGGGTCCCCGGGGCTTAAATTGGCCTCAGGAGGGGGGCCACGTGGCCCCACCTACAAAAATATATGAAAAAATACAGGGCATGCCCCGGGGGATGGGGTCCCTGGGGCCAAAAGTAGCCCAGGGAAAGGGGGCCGCACAGCCTATGGAAGTGGGGGGCATTAAATATTTTTTTTTCTCTCGTGGTAGGAGTCATGACCCAATCGCGGCTCTCAGCTTGGCCCCCCAGTGTAACGTCGCAATGGATTCGTGGATCGGCCTTAAATAAATAATTAAATAGTATACAATTCAGAAGGTAGTGTTGCAGTTGTGAACTTTTTTATAGAGCTAGTGAGATTGAAGTTCATAATCACATTAAAATTGAGAGAGTTAGAAATAATATTAAAAAATATTAATTAAAAGTTAAAATTGAAAAGTGAAATGTGTTGTAGTACATTGAATTCATGCTTTTGTTTTGCGGATTCGCGATGGGTTCACAAATCTGTGAAATATTTAGAAAGATTATACATGCTTGAAAATATATATCTTTCACTGTTGGGTTATAGGTTGGCTCTATGAAGAGCCGTTGTGTTCATTATGACTCTGTTCCAGCTACATGTAAGTCCGGATGCAGAGCTTAAGGTACACTATGTTTCCTTCATCTGTTAAGTGAACTCCATCACTTCTGTAGATGTTATGCATGTCAAAACGTAGAATGTTGTTATAGATAGAGCCCATGTTATGGTCTCTGAGGTAAGCTGAAACAGGTTTATTAACATCCTTCCTAGCTTTGTCAATCTGTGGACAGAATTGATTTGACCACTTCCATTTCTGTCTTTGGTATATATTAGAGTATACAAAGACAGTGTGAGGGAAAAGCAACATCAGTTGTGCAAAGGTATCCTTCATTAGGATTTCCAATCCTATCCCAGTCAATGTGCCTAGGTCATTGCCACCACAGTGCACAATCATGAGGTCAGGGGGTTGGAGATGCAAAAAGGTTTTAACCAAAGGCATCAATTGGTGCCACTTTAATCCTCTCTGTGCAAACCATTTAATATCCACATTTTACAAACCTAGGTCTTTGTCAATACCTCTGTGTTCAGCATACCTTTTGCACCAGAAAACATAACTGTGCCCTACAATCCATACTGTAAACATTTTGAAGGGATGTGTGGAAGGAATCAAAAGACGTCTGTAGCTGAATAAGTCAGGTGGTAGAATGAGAGGTATCTAAAATGGTGGAGAATATGCTGTTTTACAAAAGGCAGATAAATGATTGGTTGTTCATAAACATTGTGTACTCAAAAAATAGGATACATGTTACTTTGCTGAACAAGCATCTTTCTGATTGGTTTTAGAAAAATGTTTGGAAAGGTACAGTAGATAGGATAAGCTAATATTTTGCAAAGGTCAACCACACCTGCTATTTGCATCTGTAAGCTAGTGTGCTGAATTTGAAAATATGGTGAATTTGTGACCTGCTGGTACAGTTGAATATTGCAGAAAGTGTTACTATGGAAACTAGGATTAAGCAGAATGGGGGAAGGGTTGAAACTTAATTGTGGTTTAAAATATGAAATGCGAAGTTATATATAAGTGATATGCTACTAAAGTAAGTTTACCCAAATCAGTACTATGTTTAGAAGTGGTGTGTTCTTAAAAAATAATACTAGTATTATTGGAAATAGGTTTCTGAACTCCCGTAAGGGTTTGCCGCTCCATCGCGACGCTACACTGCGGCACCGCGGTGGAGTTGTGACTCCAATAAATTAAAGAACCAGATAGGGTACTTTTAGAAGAGACTAATAAAGGGTTAATATGTGTAACCAATAGAAATGGGTTTTAGAATTTGAAAAACTGTAAGGAGCATTTTAATTTGTTACTTAAATTAATTTATGTGCAGAAAGAGAGTGCAAGTTTGCCATTAGTGGTTTTACCTTGTTGAGACTGGTGCATCACATTTATTGTATGGGAAAGATTATGGGGCATATTAGCAAGGAATAGCGATATTTATCACTAACCGCGCTTAGCGCGACTTTGGTTAACGCCGCCTATCGCTGGAGAATATCGCTGAGATAACACCCTATTAACAAGGTTTATCTCCATAGCGATAAAATTTCCAGCGATAGCGGCAAAATGTGAGAATATCGCTGGAAAAGCAGCGATATTCTCGCATTATCGCTAAGGTGGATTCAGCATTAGAATCTACCTCCTATACTTTAAACAGGTAAGTCATCCTCACTAGCAGGAGATAAAATATAGCGATAAACGCGCTTAGCGCGAATTATTTTATCGATTCGCCTGCCTTGCTAATAGGGGGTAGTGGAGTTAGCGACTGTTTCCAGTCGCTTTTAGTAGGGAACGCCTTCCTTGCATGTCATTAGCGATAATTATCGCTGACATGCAAGGCGATGTGAATCCCGCCCGCTAACGCCTAAAAGTTGTCACTAACGCCAGTTAGAGACAGCTTGCTAATAGGGCGATAAAATTATCGCCCTTGATAATATGCCCCTAAATTTTAAGAGTTTCACATATTTTTTATATTCTGCAATAGTATATAAGAGGTGAGTTACTAATGTGTAAGGTGTGTTATGCATTGTGTAGGCGTGCTTCAGTGTTTGAAATGGTATTTTTAACTTTGTGATGCTTTATTTGTGAAGCTTGCGAAGCATTAGGCAAAATGTGATGTTTGAAATATGTTACCAAATGATTGGAATGTTTATTGTAGTCTGTTTTATTGTACTAAAATGAAGTTTGAAATAGGTTATGCATACTAATATATGTGCTTCCAGAGTTTGTGATGAAAGAAGTGGCAGATGTATTAAACTGTATCCCAGTCTATATAAGTCTGTGTGTGTGAAACATCCATTACCACGCAGGCATTACAATGGTACATGTGCTATAATGGCTTGTATTGTAACAGTATGCATTGTAATGGAAGCTGTGTAGTAAAAATTATGTCGTAAAAGTATGCGCTGTAATAGTTTGCGTAGAAACATCATATATACTTGAAATAGGATTAAAAGTATAAGACTTACAATAGTGACATGAGAAGAGTTGGTCTTTCAAATTTGCCTAAGCCTTAGTTTGTGAGGTATCGGTGAATAGTGAAAGTGCAAGAGAAAATTGAGGTTTAAGACATGTTGGCAGAGGTATAAGTTATTAAGCTACATTGCATGAGTTTCTGGAAGGGTATACTTGAAGTAGGCCGTATAAATTTAGGTTTCTGCTTGAAATGTGATGTGCAGTCTGTCAAGTTTAAAGGTCTGCGTGCTCTCGTGAGTCAGGTATGTGTCTACTTGTACATGTATTCTGACTCGCGCTGTGCATCTGAGGATGCTAGCTTAAACAACTGGTAGGTTCTCATACGCGTGCACAAATCTTTTCACTTCTGCTCCGTCATTTGGTCGCAGAGGCAGACATGTCTTACATGTGTAGTTGTCACAGAACCCCTTAAATAGACTGTTTAATACTCACGTGCCCTGTATTATGAACAGAAATGAATACATACACCTTCTTCTACACAAATTTAGAAAGCATGCAGTCTGAAACACAGGTATTCTACTATTTCTAGGTTTGTTTTTATGTATTGTCACTGGAAAAAGCAGAGATATATGTATTGATGCCTTGAGAAACATGGTGAGACTTAGAACAGTGACATGGGAAGGATTGCTGTTTTATATTTGGCTAGGCCCAACATTCTGAGCAGTCGGTGAATAGTGGGGCTGCAAGAGAAAAGTGACATTTAAGACATGTTGGCGAGGGATTTTTGATTAAGCTACTTTGTATTAGTCTCTGGAAGGGTATACTTGAAGTAGGGCGTATAAATTCAGGTGTCTGCTTGAAATGGGAAGTACAGTCTGTCATGTTTAAAGGTCTGCGTGCTATTGTGAGTGAGGTACGTGTGTACTTGTACATGTATTCTGATACTTCCGGTGCATCTGAGGATGCTAGCTTAGAAACCTGGTAGCTTATCATAGAGGTGCACAAATCTTCTCAGTTCAGCTCCGTCATTCGGTCACAGAGGCAGACATGTCTTACCTATGTAGGTGTGACAGAAATCCTGAAATAGACTGCCCGATACCCCTGTGCCCTGTATTATGACCAGAAAGGAATACATACACCATCTTCAACAGTAATTTAGAGAGCATGTGGTGTGAAACACAGCTATTCTACTATTTCTAGGTTTCTTTTTATGTTTTATGTCACTAGGAAAAGGCATAAACACGCACATTGATGCCTTCAGAAACATGGTGAGACTTAGAATAGTGACATGGGAAGGGCTGCTGTTTTATATTTGGCTAGGCCCAATACTCTGAGGAGTCGAAGAATAGTGAAGCTGTAAGAGAAAAGTGAGGTTTAATACATGTTGGCAGAGGAATTTGTGCTTTAAGCTACTTTGTATGAGTCTTTGGAAAGATACACTTGAAGTAGGCAATATAAATGTAGGTGCCTGCTTGAAATTTGAAGTGCAGTCTGTCAAGTTTAAAGGTCTGTGTGGTTTTGTGAGAGAGGTATGTGTCTATTTGTATATATATTCTGACACGTGGTGTGAATCTGAGGATGCTAGCTTTTAAACCTGGTAGCTTGTCATATAGGTCCCCAAATCTTCTCAGTTCTGCTCCGTCATTTCGTTGTAGAGGCAGATATGTCTTACCTATGTAGATGTCACAGAACCTTTCAAATAGACTGTTCAATACCCACGTGCCCCTTATTATGACCAGAAAGGAATACATACACCTTCTTCTACACAAGTTTAGAGAGCATGCAGTGTGAAACACAGGTATTCTACTATTTTAGGATTCTTATTATGTTTTATGTCACTAGGAAAAGGCACAGACACATGCATTGATGCCTTCAGAAACATAGTGAGAGTTGGAATAGTGGTATGGGAAGGGTTGCTGTTTTATGTTTGGCTAGGTTCAACATTCTGAGGAGCCGGTGCATAGTGAAGCTGCAAGAGAAAAGTGAGGTTTAACAGTTGTTGGCAGAGAGATTAGTGATTAGGCTACTTTGTATGAGTCTCTAGAAAGGTACACTTGAACTAGGCCATATAAATGTAGGTGTCTGCTTGCACTGGGAAGTGCACTCTGTCAAATTTAAAGGTCTTTGTGCTCTCGTGAGTCAGGTATGTGTCTACTTGTACACGTGTATATTCAGAGAGAACAAGCTAAGAGCTGCGCTCTAGGAAACCCAATCAGCAGAGTTATTGAAATTAAGCCTCCTTGACAGGGAACCCATTTGTTTTTTTAGAAGAACCCTCACCCACCAACCTGGTTAATGGCCTGCTTCATCATCGGGTTCCCAACCAGGAAGCTGAGTGCCTCCTAGGTGTGCTTCGAAGCCTGATTACAGCGGAGCTGTTTTTTTCTTGTTTTGTGTGAATGGTGAATCCCATGAGAATGGAAGGTTATAACTACCTCCAGGGTACCCAATCCTTTATTATATGGTCCCAGGGGTAGGATTAAAAGGTAATTAATTAGACGTGAGTGAGACAAGGGTCTTGCACGTCTCCTCAAAATATGTGAAAAGTGAGAATTTTATGTGAGGTGGTCTACATGTTTCAGCCGAAAGTGTCAAATTGAATGGCTTTCTTCAAGACCCATGGCTCAGAGTGAACCCTGAGCTCATGTAAACCATGCACACACGCTAAGGTGTGCATAGGCTTGTAAGGTGCATAACCAAGGATTGAGAAAGCTTGACGAAACAAAAAGGTTAAGAATTAAAACAATCCTACATGGGGTTATACATACAGAATATCTGAGGTCGAACACAGCACCACAAGGTCTAATCGTAACTATCTTCTTGGAAGATGTCGATTTTAGAAGAGATTGGGCCCAGATAGCTTGGCATTGCACCAGGGATTGGATCATCTTAATTATCAAAACAGCCAAAAGATTTTCGGATGCCATGCTTATAGAGATCCAATTCACGGAGTACAACTTCAAAACTTCTCTCACCTCCTTTAAAAAGAAGTTGGAAGAGGTGAATAAAGAAATGGGGAATACAAGGATTATTTAACTGAGTCTAAAATCCAAACGTTTCAAAAAGACCTCAGGAAATTCTCCTACACAAAAGTGTATCCCTATGCTGACCCCACATACACGCCAACAAACAAACCCACTGACTCCTCAGATCTATCGGAAGACAATTCTTCAGAAGCAGTAGTGGCTCTAGTGGAGGAAGCACAAGAGGCAGACAGAGGGGGAGAGCGAGATATCAACAATGGCCACAACCATGGCAACAATACCCAAACCAAGTGGGTATAGGCCTCCAACCCCATTTTCATCCTCCCACACATCCAATGTTCCCCTGGAATCCCATGTACCAACAGGGACCACTACCCTTCGCCCAGATCCAGAGGTTCCCTTTTTTAGGGCGAGGATGAAGAGCACGCAGCCGGAGATGAAGAGGAAACCATGTACACTGGGAAGAACAGAGCACAGGTATGAACACCAGAAGTAAAACCAGGGATCCACAAACAGGGGCCAGAACAAGCTGGGAATAGTAACAACTCTATCCTCACGGTCCCTGTCGGAAATTGAGATGAAAGTTCCAAACAAGGATTGGGTTTTGTCCCTACACCAAATCTTGACAAATTCCATCTTAATTGTGAACTATCTGAGTTCTTTAGAAAACTAAGAGTCAAGTCCTTCTTTGAGAACAACTCACCGCGGGAAACCCCGGATATTATGGGAGACACCAATTTCAGAAACAAATCCACATTCTGTCCCCTTACAACGACCTCACCGGTGGAATTACTTAAATTCGAACAGGCAGTTCAAAAGACACTGAGAGGCCAGAACCCGGAAGAGAGGAACCATCAGGTTTGAACGTAGGTGGCCGACCTTGGTGCAGTGAGTAAGACCTCCAGCTCACCGCACGCTCAAGCTGCCACAAGCTAAATATTTTGTTATGCTGATCCCTTGTTTTTCTCGTTCTCTTTATTCATATTTGCCACATACAGAGTGTGACAATAGGCACCGCCTCCCACCGGGATCTATGTCATGATAAGTGCTCGTGATTGAAGTAGGTGACATGCGATTTTGTCAATGCGCACCTGGCGACCTGCCCCATATGTGTTTGGAGTATACACATTTATTTTTTTGCCTTGATTCACATTACGCTCGCATAAAACATCTCTTTAATCTAGCAGGATATGGCTAATGATCGGATTTTTGGAATATCCTCATTTAGCCACTGCATGGTCTCACTACCTACGAGTGTTTCCACACTCTTAGATTTGCATGTCTGATAAAACGCCCACTACACGCATGGACGGATTTGTCAGTAGCTGATATTAAGCCACCTGCAAACACATGCATTAATAAGGGTCCCGATCAAGGGGGACCTATTGATAATTCTTAATTACACTGTGTCTCCTTGTCTTTCTTTTTCACAGGTACAGAAATTCTGACGGTGAAAAACGTAAGTCACGTACCTTACAATCCTATGCACAACTTAGCGTGTGTGCATAGTTTACGTGAGCTCAGAGTTCACTCTGAGCCACGGGTCCTGAAGAAAGCCATTCAATTTGACACTTTTGGCTGAAACATGTAGACCATCTCACATAAATTTCTCACTTTTCACATATTTTGAGGAGATGTGCGAGCCCATTGTCTCACTCACGTCCAATTAATTACCTTTTAACCCTACCCCAGGGACCATGTAATAAAGGATTGGGTAACCTGGAGGTAGTTTTGACCTTCCACTCACACCGTATTCACTAGTCACAAAAAACAACAACAAAAACTGCTCCGCTGTAATCAGGTGTCGAAGCACCCATAGGAGGCACTCAGCTTCCTGGGTGGGAACCCGATGATGAAGCATGCCACCAACTAGGTTGGTGGGTGAGAGTTCTTCTAAAAAACTAAATGGGTTCCCTGTCAAGGAGGCTTAATTTCAATAACCCTGCTGATTGGGTTTCCTAGAGTGCAGCTCTTAGCTCATTCTCTTTGTTTATATATATCTATGACCAGGGGAGATGAACGAGCACTCGTGCTTCCTCCTCTTTCTCTCTATTTTGTTATTCAATACCTGTTCATGTATTCTGACACGTGCTGTGCGTCTAAAGATGCTAGTTTAAGAATCTGGTAGCTTCTCATACAGGTGCACAAATCTTCTCAGTTCTGCTCCGTCATTTGGTCACAGAGGCAGACATGTCTTACCTGTGTAGGTGTCGAAGAACCCCTCAAATAGACTGTTCAATACCCACGTGCCTTGTATTATGTCTAGAAAGGAATACATACACCTTCTTCTACAGAAATTTAGAGAGCATGCGGTCTGAAACACAGGTGTTGTAGTATTTCTAGGTTTGTTTATATGTAGTTTGTCAGCAGAAAAAGGCATAAACGCTTGCATTGATGCCTTCAGAAACATGGTGAGACTTAAAATAGTGACATGGGAAGGATTTCTGTTTTATTTTTGCCGAGGCTCAACATTCTGAGGAGTTGGTGAATAGTGAAGCTGCAAGAGAAAAGTGAGGTTTAACACATGTTGACAGAGGGATTAGTGATTAGGCTACTTCGTATAAGTCTTTGAAAAGGTGCATACGAAGTAGGCCGTATAAATTTAGGTGTCTGGTTGAAATGGGAAGAGCAGTCTGTCAAGTTTAAAGGTGTATGTGCTCTTCTGAGTGACGTACGTGACGTAGGTGTTGTGCAGCTGATGACCCTAAGTTAACCATTTAGAGCTTTGCCAATGTGAATACTTAGGTACCGTACATTTCTATTTGTTATGAAGCGAATAGCAATGTAATTGTAAGTAATTGATGATTATGAATATTTTTAGGTAATTAATTTACAATTATTAATTGATGTAAGAAACTATGAAACAGTTGTTTGTTTTTTAGATATTTATATCATTTGGAACACAAATTGAAGATGGCAAGAAAACATGAAAAAAGAAGAGAACAAAAAAACAGTACTACTTAAAGAAAAGTGAAAAGAGCAAATTAGAAAAAGAGCTAACGTTTATACAGGATAAAAACTCTTCTGGTAAGAGCACTAAACAGTTTCTTAAAACAGTTTTACAGAGATTTAAAAAAGTCAATAATGTTGAAAAGAAGTGCAGTCTGTCAAGTTTAAAGGTGTGTGTGCTTTTGTTAGTGACGTATGTCTACTTGTACATGCATTTTAACACATGTTGTGCAGCTGATGACCCTAAGTTACAATTTAGAGCTTTGCCAATGGGCATACTTAGGTATCGTACATTTTTATTTGTTATGAAGAGAATATCAATGTAATTGTAAGTATTTGCTTATTGATTATTATGAGTATTTTTATGTAATCCATTTACAATTATTAATTGATGTAAGAAACTATGGAACTGTTCTTTGTTTTTTAGATATTTATTTCATTTGGAGCACATATTGAAGATGGCAAGAAAACATGAAGAGAGAAGAGAACAAAAAAACAGTACTACTTAATGAAAAGTGAAAAGAGCAAATTAGAAAAACAGCAAAACTTTATACAGGATAAAAACTCTTCTGGTAAGAGCACTAAACTGTTTCTTAAAACAGTTTTACAGAGATTAAAAAGTCAATAATGTTGAAAAGAAAAAGAAAAAGTTTTACAACAAATCAGAAGGAAAAGAAGACTTGTCATGGTAAAACTACATTATTTTATTGGAAAACAATGCATATTACACGACGGCAAAAAGAGCATAAGGATATACGTTGAAGAATGTTTAGAAGTAGAGTCATTCCTAATTCATTAAAAAAAAATTACAAAATATAAAAGAAGATCCTCAGCGTATAAGAAAAAGCAACAAAATGAAAGTGTAGTAGATAGTGCTTTTGAATTGAAATGAAAATTATTTAAATAAATATTGAAGAGAATGAGAACATTGGATAAAACAATGGTGTTTATGAAGGAGAAAAGCAAAAGAAAAAGTGTTGTCAATAGAAGTAACTTTTGTAAAACTTTTACAGGTGAATGGAGGCACACTTCCACTACTGAGCCTTTTTTAATGAAGAAAATAATTTTCAAAGGAACACATTAGTACATGCAGTTGATACTATTGGTCGATGTAATGAGGTTAAAGATGTGTCTCCCATCCCAAAGGAAAAATGGTTCCTAGGAATGTTGAAGAAGTAATAGCTGAAGAGGTTCACGGAAAGCGTACACAAGCTCCTGTATATAAGTGGGATGGTCGATGTTATGAGGTGAAAGATGGGTCTCCCATTCCAAAGGAAAAAATGCTTCCTTGGAATGTTGAAGAAGTAATAGCTGAAGAGGTTCAAGGAAAGTGTACACACGCTCCTGTATATAAGTGGGATAGTAGCAGTATTTGTAGTATTGAACAGCAGTTCATTGATATATTATGAATTCTTTACGAGAATATGCAAAAAAAAGCATTAAACAGAAGATTAAGATGTTACAAGGACTAGACCCATGTAAAATAAGAAAATATACTAAGTTGCAAGGTCATTCTCTGGCTTGTCTTTCAACAAAAGTGTGTCAAAGTACCTTTCATTATTTAAGAATGTTAGCTGTACACCACTCTGAAATGCAGAAATTAGTAAGGAAACTCTACTATGTAAAAACTCCTGCATTATGTTTAAGTGAAATGAACAGAGCTCTTTTGCACGGTTCTGTATCAGATGTACAGAAAGTTTGTGATGATATACAGTTTCTTTTTTTGGTTCTGAAGAGGTGTGTAGACAAAGTGAGAGTTTGATAAGTGTAGGTGTTGAAGAACACGAGAAAGAGATGAGTATTGATGAGTTTACAGAAGAAATTATGAAGTTTAACACAGTTTCATCTGACAAACCAAACTATGTTTGTATTTGTTGTCGACGTACTCACTATAGAAGTCAAACTAGGAATGTTGATTTATAGTTAAAAAGTGAAAAAGAAAACAATGATAAGTGGCAGCAATTTTGTGTTTGTTTGTAGAAAGTCAGTTTGACTTGGCTAGTGGTCAAGTTATTTGTAAGTACTGTTACAACAAATTAGAAGACAACAAAATGCCAGCTAGAGCAGTACATAACAACTTAAAGTTGGTACCTATTCCTCTGGAACTGGCAGATTTAAAGTATATGAGTCTATTCTTACCCAATCGGTACACCCATTTCAGGCAATAGTTCATATGGAGCCTAAAACAGGTAAGCTGCCACCAACAGATTTACATAAAGTTCTCAAAGGAAGAGTTGTGTACTTACCTTGAGATTTTAAGAAAAATATTGAAACTGTTGGTGTAGAGAGAGAGGATAATGAGCCAGTAGTTATTCTAGTAAATGGTGTACCAACTAAGAGTAGAAAAATCTGGTAAGAGTTTTTAGATGTTAATAAACTTCAAAAGGCTACATTATACCTGGTACAGAATAATATTTATGATAATAATGTAAATGTTGATGAAGAAGTAATATGCTTAGAAGATGAAACAGTAATATCAAGTGGCCAAATGGAAAAAGTGGACAAGTCCAGAAGTGAAGAGATTTATGAAAATTATACAATACATCGTCTGCATTCAAAAGAAATCATAGGAAATAGTTTTGAATTATTTCAAATGAAAGAAGCAGAGCGGAACTCCCATTAGTGTATGGGAAAAAAGTTTAGAAGCTCGTTGTTTTCCACAGCTATTCCCCACTGAAGAAGGTGGTCGATTTGGTGAGCGAGCTGTACGGATTCCATCTTCAAAATACTGATTAACAAGAATGTAATGTGAAGATCCAAGATTTTGGCAGTGCCTTCCATATATATTTCATCTTGCATGTTAAGAAACGTAGGTACACTTACATGGTTTGTAACTCTTCGCTGTGCTGAATATGCGTGGGATGATTTACTTGAATTCCTCCGAGAAGCAAATTCAAATGTGAAAAACATTGGACTGAAGACAGATGGAGAACTCTGTTGTTTGGATCCTGCAAATGTCTGCAGATATTTTAACAATAGGTTTCAAGCTGTGATGTCATGTATCTGCAATAAAAGCTTTCCACCGCTTGGAGAGGTAACTGATTGCTTTTGGCAAAAAGAGTACCAAGCCAGAGGTGCTCCTCATATACACTTGCTATTATGGATAAAGAATGGACCAAAATTTGGAACAGATAGTGATGAAACTGTTTTGTCTTTCATTGAACAGTATGTTACATGTGCCATTCCAAAAGAAGGAGGAGAAATGAGCTTGAGAAAACAGGTTTTATGCTTTCAAAGTCATCGATGTGATAAATACTGCAGAAAGAAATATAAATGTAAAGGAAACTTTTATACAAAATGTCGTTTTGGATTCCCACATCCTATATTTCTAAAGGAAGAGTAAATAGTTTTTTCTCAGCAGTAAGACATACAATAACTCGAAAATCTCCCAAAAATGCATACAACTTAAGAAGAACAGAAGTTTCAAAGTACATTAATGACTACAATCCAGTTATTTTGAAAATGTGGAATGCAAACATGGATATTCAGTATGTTGCAGATATGTCAATTGCTGTTGCTCATTATGGTACATCATATATTACAGAATCAGATAAGTCTGAAATTAAAGAAATGTGAGAAGAAATGTTGGCAGAAAAGAGTCTTAGCAATATATTGTACAGTTTCATCTTGAAAATGCTTTCCCATAGAGAGATTGGTTCCTAAATAATGTTCGGATCTCTTGAGCTCAGTCAGTTTATAGTCAAAGTCAGAGGAATCATCTGAATAAGTCTAGGTCTTGCCTCCACATGAAATAGAGTATTGAAATCTATACAAGAAATTGAATACTTAGAACAGTATGAGCCAGAAAGTACTGATATTGTCAAAACTAATATGTTGGATACATACTATCCCCTTGCCGGTGTGGGGAAGGAAGATGGCGGTTTGAAGCCGCCGCTGAGAGCCTGCATACGCGTTTGCTCCCGCTACTGCTACTGTTACTGTTTTCAGCTGTGATGCTTCCGACGTAGCCGATACTGTTGCCGGGGAGGTTCACACAGATCACCGAGCGGCTGGAGAGTCATAGAAGCACTGGGAAAGCATTGGGGAAAATTCGATGATTATTGCTGCCTGCCGTCTGCTGCAAATCTGCAGAGCTGCGAGCTGGGCTTCGCAGACTTTGCGGGTGACGCGACGAAGCTCACTTAGCCTTGGTTCGCTCTGCCGGCCAGGGGTACATTATCTGCAGGTAGGCATGGCTCCCCCTCGAGGACGAAATCAGCGCGCTCCAGCAGTCTCTGCTGCTACTCTGGAAAACAGGAAAATTAAACCTTCTGATGTGCCTGACCAACGTGTACATATTGATGGGAAAGGGGGAAGCTCTCAGCTGGGGAAGTCTGTTTTTAAGTTTCTCCAGTCTAATAAGGCGGCTGGTGTTATACAGGCTTGCGCCCCCCCTTCGGTGGAACAAACTATGGCTGTTGCTGTGATGGAGGCAGTGCAGACGGAACATGGCTGTGAAGATGGCTGTGAGGAAAACAACGTTGCAGCTCCTACTCTCTCTCCCTCTGAGGATCAAAGTAAGGATCAAAGCAATGATTTGTCGAAACCTACATTGATACAACGTAATGTTTCTTTAATGCAAATAAACTGTGTGCAAGGTCCGAATCGAATAAACAGCTCAGTTGCTGAGACTTTGCAGGACACTGGTTTGAGTAATCAGCATGTAGATTCTCTTGCGACTGATTTTCAACAAGGAATCGTAAACGCAGTTAATTGTAGCAATTCAGACATGACTCCCAGTGAACAATCTAATGAGTGTATGACCGAAAACACTCAAACCGCTGCTGCTAGTATACTGAGCGGTAAAGAGGCAGCTGGAGGGGGAGAAAGTGACAATGAAATAGAGGGAGATGTCAAA
>CAWUFW010027344.1:0-27419 GCA_963921515.1 Calotriton arnoldi | reverse complement strand
ATCCACATGCACTGCGCAGTCCTCAGTTCCCTCTCCCTCCAAAGCACCCTCCCTTGCCTCACCTGCAACCCCAAAGTCACAGCAGCTCTTCCTCTGTGACCTCGGCCTCTTCCCCACCGATGAAGCTGCTCCAGCATCCCGGGGGAAGAGGAAGCCCACCCACACGGAGCAGAGTGCCCTCGCCCCCGGACACCCTCCCCAGGCGCAGACGGACTGAGGCCCCCACCCGCAAGTCCCCCGGAGTGCTAAGAGCAAGACCCCGCCACCGCCCTGCAGCTCAGGCACAAGGTCTCCGTCCTCCATCCCTCAGGCCCCCACTGCACAGGTGCCCCCACCACACCCTGCCCCAGGTTCCCCCACCCACAGATATACCATCCCCAAGATGCTCCGGCCTTCTCCCCTGCCACTTGCTCTCCCAGCACCACACCCCCGCTGCGCTTGTCTGTGCCACTGATGTGGTGAGGGTGTCCCCCCTCTGTCCAACCCACCTTGCCTGTTCCCCATTCTCCTCCCCTGGAGGTAGGCACTGCAGTGGAGTCCACTACCGCCCTGTCTGACTTGGGCACTGCAGTGGCGGACCTGTCCACCCCATCTGCAGGGTCCACTGCAGTTGTGCCGGCACCCACGACATCTGTGTCATGCCCCCAGTTGTGCCAGCACACACCATGTCAGACACCTCCACTGCAGTTGTCAGTGGCTCTCCAGCACCCACCACCCCTTCCCTGACTCCCCCTGGTGAGCCCTGATCCTGTCCCTGCGGTGCCTGGCCTGCCCCCCGGTTGCCCCTCCTAGTGGATTGTCCCTGGTATTGTGCAGGCATGCGTAGGGTGACATCTGCCAGTGTCACCCTGTTTGAACTTTGACAATGGACTGGCCATTGGCCTTTGCTCTTTTTCAGGACTTCGTTTGGCCTCAACACATATGCTGAATAAAGCAACTTTCTTTTCTCTAGTGCTCATGCTTCAGATGTACATGTTGTTGGTGCAGCTAACCATGCCCTTGCTGCAGTGATGGTGATATCTGGTCTCATGATTATGAAGTGTTACTGTGCAGGAACCCATGTGGTCCAGGGGGAATGTGTCCTATCATGTGGTGTATCCATGTCATCAATAGCAGCATCTGAGGGTGTCATGTGTTCAGTATTTGGCAATGGGTTTCCTACTTACATTGGCAATTTCATATCTGTGGCTTCCACCCCTGCACATCTGTTGTGCCTGCCATCGTTGCATTTGTCTACTTCCCTGACCGTGTTGCCATCTCCAGTGGACATGCAGGTTTGGGCATCAATGGGGAGGGACTCATCCGTGTAGTCAGTGCAACATTGCTATACAAGTGTGTTGGATCTGTGCTGATGATTCCGTTGGCACATCCATGACCAGGCTGATGTGATGGGAGCCCTCATTTGGTGCTAATTGTTGATTGTGTGACCAAGTGCTCAGCTGACATGATGGGGCCCTACTGAGGCAACATATGGCACAGCTTTCCTCACACAGGAGTGGAGTCCCCTCATGGCAGTGTGTACACGTGTGACATTGCCTGCGCCCAAGGTGTGTGTTGTATGTGCATGTCTGTGTGTTCACTTCCATTCATCTGCGCATGCTGTGATCCCTAGTGTTGTACCTGTTTGTGATGCTTGCTGACTTGAGCTATGTTCCCCAAAGTCTTCTCCCTGTGTTCTCTGTGATGTGGGTGCATGGCACATTACTGGTCATCAGGGTGTCACCCATAGGTGTGTTTGCTGTCAGGGCAGAGTTTGTGTGCTGACGCAGATGGGTCACAGTCAGGTTTCCCTTTGGCACTTGTTGTTTGCCCCTGTCATGTGATTTCCAGTTTGTGTTATCTTTCAGTGATTGTGACACGTTGTGTGTGTGACTGCTGGCACTCCTTAGGGTCCGGGCTGCAATGTTGGTTGTTGTCTATGTGTGTTCTTTGTGGGTGACCTTGGCTTCTTCATTGGTGTGTGGCTGTGGCTGGGATCCCATTGGTCGGTGTGGTATTGCCGTCATGTCCATGTACAGCGTAGTGTGCAGTGTGTCAGACATTCAGGAGTCTTGTTGAGTGTCCATGTGTGATGTGTTTCTACACCTTGGTTCCCACCCACCACCCTGGAATAGTAATGGGTGCATGTGCAATGTCACCAGTGCATGTGTACTTCGCTGCTGCACATTGTTGGAGGTCGAGGGGTGTGGTGTTGAGTGTGTGCAGATGAGAGTTGTTGCCCGGCTAGTCCCCTGCCTCCATGTTGGCCTTGGCTTACTGGCCATGCTGATTGATTTGTGCTTGTGTAGGTGTGATGGTAGTTAGTTGCTCAGGACACCTGACTGTGGTTCACAGTGTGAACGACATTTAGCTTTGTCATCACAGTGGTATTCTTCTTCAGCCCAGGGTCACCACATTGTGGGGGCCCTGGGGGTGGTGCTGTGGTGTGTCTGTGACTTGCTGTGTCAGTTGTTGTTCCTACGTGCCTGTGTGACATGTGTGTTTTGTGCTCCCTCTCACCTGTCAATGCCTGCTTGCCCACATAGGGGATTTGGATCCATGAGTTACCTTAGTGTGGCAGTGTATGCACATCTGTATGATTGGTATTCAGCTCTCCTCATGTGTTGTGTTGTTGCCTGGGGACACTGGCACCCCCACCCCTCACCTGTTGTGTATGATGTGCAGTGTGGGTCTGCCTGTTTGTGCATCTGCACCACTGCATTGGCATATCTTGGGTGTGCCATTGGCTGTTTGTAGTTTGGTGGCTTTCCCCTGCTGTCCCTGGGACTCCCTAGGTCATCGGTCAGCACAATGATCATGGTTTGTGTGTCCCATTGCTGCCATGGTATGGTATCTGTTCACCTCACATCTACAGTCTCCACAGGGTATCTGCATTTGTGTGCCCATTGGTGCAAATATGTGGGTCTGCATTCTGATGGTCACTTCTGTCATTGTGTCATTGATGACTGTTGACGGTCTCAGCCCCCATGGGTGTTGTTTGTCTGCACATGGCCAAAGGAATGTTTCATTTGCACTGCAGTATTTGGCTCCCCCAATTTGTGTTGCAATGGGACACATACACTACTTTGCCACAGATGAGTTTTTGGTTCTGTGACCAGGAATGATCCATGCAGTTTGGCAGTTGCAGCTCTTTCTTTGTCAACAATTACCTTTTGGTCACTGTGATGATGAGGGTGTAGACCCCATTGCCACAATGGTCAAAATGTGCTTCAGCTATGGACCCCACACTTACCTTTTGGTCACTGTGATGATGGGGGTTTAGACCCCATTGCCACAATGGTCAAAATGTGCTTCAGCTATGGACCCCACACTTGCCTTTTGGTCACTGTGATGATGGGGGTTTGGACCCCATTGCCACAATGGTCAAAATGTGCTTCAGCTATGGACCCCACACTTGCCTTTTGGTCACTGTGATGATGGGGGTTTAGACCCCATTGCCACAATGGTCAAAATGTGCTTCAGCTATGGACCCCACACTTGCCTTTTGGTCACTGTGATGATGGGGGTTTAGACCCCATTGCCACAATGGTCAAAATGTGCTTCAGCTATGGACCCCACACTTGCCTTTTGGTCACTGTGATGATGGGGGTTTGGACCCCATTGCCACAATGGTCAAAATGTGCTTCAGCTATGGACCCCACACTTGCCTTTTGGTCACTGTGATGATGGGGGTTTAGACCCCATTGCCACAATGGTCAAAATGTGCTTCAGCTATGGACCCCACACTTGCCTTTTGGTCACTGTGATGATGGGGGTTTAGACCCCATTGCCACAATGGTCAAAATGTGCTTCAGCTATGGACCCCACACTTGCCTTTTGGTCACTGTGATGATGGGGGTTTAGACCCCATTGCCACAATGGTCAAAATGTGCTTCAGCTATGGACCCCACACTTGCCTTTTGGTCACTGTGATGATGGGGGTTTAGGCCCCATTGCCACAATGGTCATGGGCTGCTTGCATTGTGGGTGCCACACACATATATGTGTGGCACATGTGCTAGGGGGTCACATTGTATGTTCAATGTCATGTTCGGTGTTGTAGGCATTTGACACAGCCTGCTCACACGCTTGTCATGGTGGTGGGGGGATGTCTTAATCTTGCATTCCCTAGGTTGTGGTGTGCTTGTTGTGTCATGCATTGTCCATCCTATGAGTGGGGGTGGTAGTAGTGGTAGGCATCCAGCCCCCTGGCTAAGGGTGGTAGTAGTGGTGGGCATCCTGCCCCCTGGTTAAGGGTGGTAGTAGTGGTGGGCATCCTGCCCCCCTGGGTGAGGGTGGTAGTAGTGGTGGGCATCCTGCCCCCTGGCTAAGGGTGGTAGTAGTGGTAGGCATCCAGCCCCCTGGCTAAGGGTGGTAGTAGTGGTGGGCATCCTGCCCCCTGGGTGAGGGTGGTAGTAGTGGTAGGCATCCTGCCCCCCTGGGTGAGGGTGGTAGTAGTGGTGGGCATCCTGCCCCCTGGTTAAGGGTGGTAGTAGTGGTGGGCATCCTGCCCCCCTGGGTGAGGGTGGTAGTAGTGGTAGGCATCCTGCCCCCCTGGGTGAGGGTGGTAGTAGTGGTGGGCATCCTGCCCCCTGGCTCAGGGTGGTAGTAGTGGTGGGCATCCTGCCCCCCTGGGTGAGGGTGGTAGTAGTGGTGGGCATCCTGCCCCCCTGGTTAAGGGTGGTAGTAGTAGTGGGCATCCTGCCCCCTGGGTGAGGGTGGTAGTAGTGGTGGGCATCCTGCCCCCTGGCTAAGGGTGGTAGTAGTGGTAGGCATCCAGCCCCCTGGCTAAGGGTGGTAGTAGTGGTGGGCATCCTGCCCCCTGGGTGAGGGTGGTAGTAGTGGTAGGCATCCTGCCCCCGTGGGTGAGGGTGGTAGTAGTGGTAGGCATCCAGTCCCCCTGGCTAAGGGTGGTAGTAGTGGTGGGCATCCTGCCCCCCTGGGTGAGGGTGGTAGTAGTGGTAGGCATCCTGCCCCCTGGGTGAGGGTGGTAGTGGTGGTAGGCATCCTGCCCCCCTGGGTGAGGGTGGTAGTAGTGGTGGGCATCCTGCCCCCTGGTTAAGGGTGGTAGTAGTGGTGGGCATCCTGCCCCCCTGGGTGAGGGTGGTAGTAGTGGTGGGCATCCTGCCCCCTGGTTAAGGGTGGTAGTTGTAGTGGGCATCCTGCCCCCCTGGGTGAGGGTGGTAGTAGTGGTGGGCATCCTGCCCCCTGGCTAAGGGTGGTAGTAGTGGTAGGCATCCAGCCCCCTGGCTAAGGGTGGTAGTAGTGGTGGGCATCCTGCCCCCTGGGTGAGGGTGGTAGTAGTGGTAGGCATCCTGCCCCCCGTGGGTGAGGGTGGTAGTAGTGGTAGGCATCCAGTCCCCCTGGCTAAGGGTGGTAGTAGTGGTGGGCATCCTGCCCCCCTGGGTGAGGGTGGTAGTAGTGGTAGGCATCCTGCCCCCTGGGTGAGGGTGGTAGTGGTGGTAGGCATCCAGCCCCCTGGGTGAGGGTGGTAGTAGTGGTGGGCATCCTGCCCCCTGGCTCAGGGTGGTAGTAGTGGTAGGCATCCTGCCCCCCTGGGTGAGGGTGGTAGTAGTGGTGGGCATCCTGCCCCCTGGTTAAGGGTGGTAGTAGTGGTGGGCATCCTGCCCCCTGGGTGAGGGTGGTAGTAGTGGTGGGCATCCTGCCCCCTGGTTAAGGGTGGTAGTAGTAGTGGGCATCCTGCCCCCCTGGGTGAGGGTGGTAGTAGTGGTGGGCATCCTGCCCCCTGGCTAAGGGTGGTAGTAGTGGTGGGCATCCTGCCCCCCTGGGTGAGGGTGGTAGTAGTGGTGGGCATCCTGCCCCCTGGCTAAGGGTGGTAGTAGTGGTAGGCATCCAGCCCCCTGGCTAAGGGTGGTAGTAGTGGTGGGCATCCTGCCCCCTGGGTGAGGGTGGTAGTAGTGGTAGGCATCCTGCCCCCTGGGTGAGGGTGGTAGTAGTGGTAGGCATCCTGCCCCCCTGGCTAAGGGTGGTAGTAGTGGTGGGCATCCTGCCCCCTGGCTAAGGGTGGTAGTAGTGGTAGGCATCCAGCCCCCTGGCTAAGGGTGGTAGTAGTGGTGGGCATCCTGCCCCCCTGGGTGAGGGTGGTAGTAGTGGTGGGCATCCTGCCCCCTGGCTAAGGGTGGTAGTAGTGGTAGGCATCCAGCCCCCTGGGTTGGGGTGGTGGCGCGCATTCAGGCCCCTGTGTGCATATGTGGCATTGGTGATGGGCATCCCGCCCCTATGGTGCTGCTGTTGCTGGTGTAAGTATATTCAGATTCCCAGTGTATGTGTGTGATGTGTCGTGTACGTGTTGTATGTGTTTTGTGGTTGGTGTCTGACTTACCTTCTGCGCCGTACGCGTCCGTGCCTGTTCCGGTAGTAGATGTAGAATATTGGTATGATCGGGACGAAGGGATTCATGGTTGGTTCGTGTCGTTCGTCCTTCTCGTTGCTTCGCGTCGTCCTCGTCGCTTGGCTTCGTCCTCGTCGCTTTCGCTTCGTCCTCGTCGCTTCGCGTCGTCCTCGTCTGTGCTGTGTTCGCCTCGTAGCCGTGGATCGTCTTGTGGCGCGAATCGGAGCTTATGTGCGCCTCTCCCGGATGCTTTGACGTGCCGTGCGTAGCGACGGGTTCGGCGCGTACGGAAAGCGCATCGTACTTGTCCGGCCGGACGGGGCTGCATTTTCCCTTCCGTGCGACTCGATTCGGCGTTTCCGGATTCGCCTCGGTCGGAGAACAGGACCTGGTTTGGGTGAGTACGGCTCGGCCGGAATTTTTGCTGTTGTGCGCATCGTACTTGCTCGTTCGGTGTGCTGTACGGATCGGTCGGGAAACAGGCTTTCGCATGGCTTTTTTCCCGACCGAATAGTATTGGGTGCGCCTCCGACCGAGATCGGAATCGGCCCCTAAGTGTTATCTAAAAATAACTTAAAATTGTTGGAGCAGTGTGTCGGTAAGGAAATACCTCAATTGCCCACCTTCCAAGGAAATGGTAGAAGCTCAATCATTGGCCATATAATATTTTCAGTAAATGGAGCGGGGATGTTTAAATCCCTTCAGGTAGAACTCACCATTTTTAGTGATCATTTCCCGTTAACACTTACCTTCAATATCAAAACTAAACATAGGGAAGTCCCTCAATTAGCAGCACATATTGAGACAGCGGGTAAACAAGGAAGCCTTAGGTGGACATGGATAAATGAATCTGCCTTCTTGGAAACGATTATAAAAGATAATGAGGAATTATCATTTGCACAGAATGAGATATTACACTAAAAATGATCTCGGCAGCTTTTGATAAATTAATATCTGCAATTGCTAACAAACTAAAAGTTGCAATAAGGGCCCTAATAGAAGAAATGTAGGTTGGTTCAATCACCATTGTTCACAGCTCAAGCAGAATCTCAAGAAGGCACTGTAGCTAATCCCTATAAATCGGGAGGAGGTTAAAAAGCTAAGGCTTATCTATAAGCAAGTGGTGGGTCTGCGGAAAAAAGAACTATAACAATGGGCTTAGGTTAGTTTGGAACAGCCGGTGGAAACTGGAGATACCATGCTGTTCTGGAAAACTATAAGCACTCCGTTCCTTACGGATAATCTATAACCAAAGGTGGAGGCGCTTGTTTCCCCGGCAGATTGGATCAGCCATTTGTGAAGCATTTTTAACCTAAATAATGAATATGTAGCTTCACCTCGAGGTAATACATATTTGACATCATCAGTACCACAAAAACCAGTAAGTTTAAAAGAAGTAACTGTTGTAATTGAAAAATGTGCCAGTGGGAAAGCTCCTGGTCCTGATAGGGTCCCAATAGATGCTTTTAAATTTTGTATCATTCTATGGGCACCAATCCTGACTCAGGTATGCAATGCAGCAGCGCAAGGGTGTATCCCTGCTACTTGGACAGATAGTATAATAGTCCCAATATTTAAGAAAGGGGACGCAAAATGTTACTGTCCAATATCTCTTCTGGACGCATCCACCAAACTAATGGTTCGAATCATATTAGAGAGATTAGAAACCTGGGCAATGGACAATCATGTTGACAGATTTACAGTATGGGTTCAGAAGGGATAAAGATACAGTGGAGCAATGCATTAATTTGAACCTCCTCAAGAGTAAATACACACTAGCAAAGCAGGGACACATTCACCTTTGTTTTGCTGACTGGAGCAGCGCCTTTGATTTTGTAAACCATGCAAAGCTATGGCAGACTATGGTAGAAATGGGCGCCCCGGTAGAGATTTTCTCACATCTGTCACAGATGTACACCTCCCTGACAGAACAAGTACGCTACGGTATAATTGGGGAATGCACGCCAAGTTTTAGGGTCACTAGAGGCATCAGGCAAGGATGTGTTCCTGGCCCGTTTTTGTTTTCATCATATATAAATGGGGTGAATAGAATATTTTTAGCAAGAGAATGCCGATGCTCCAAGAGTGGGTACTCGCCTGACCCCCGTCCTCCTATATGCTGATGATGCGGTGCTGTTATCTGGAACTGCCAATGGCTTACATCACCCGATTGATAATTTCGTTGCCTATATGAAGGAGAAGAATTTGAAACTTAATTTAGCGAAAACTTTTAAATGGTTTGCGGAAAGGGGAAAGCAAGAAAAAAACCATTATTTGAGGGGATACAAATTAGCAGAAACACAAAAGTTTACCTACCTGGGTATACATTTCTCACAAGGAGGCAATTGGGGCCACCAGCTAAGAATAGCGAAACACAAATGTATAAGGATATCTGAAGTCCTGTTTCAGTTTGCAAAAAAATAGGTAGCAAACCTATTTGAGAAATGGTACAATTATACAAGAGTAAATACCTATCAAATGCTATTTATGGGGCAACTTTGTGGGGCATGGCAGACAATATGATACTGCAGACCCAGGAAAATCTCTTTTCGCGTAGACTTTTGGCAGTGTTTCTCTCAGTAGCTACCTATATCATCCATATGGAATTAGGTGTATCGCAGATGCAATCCAGATAAGTACAATCATTAGTTAGTATAGCATCTGGAGTAAAACTTGCACCAAGTTTACAAAGGAAATCATTGAAGACTGACTTACACTTGAGCATTGCGGTAAGATCCCATGGTTGATGCATGTAAAAAATAAATAAAGGAGATTGATAAAAATATTAGTATTGAGGACACAGTTAGTATTTTGCAATATAGGAAAAAATAATTAAAATTGATCTTCAATGGAAAACGGGGGACCGAAAGAGAAATAAGAGAAAGCTCAAAATCCACTGTATTTAGATATATTTCAGGTTCCATGCAACAACGTTTACAAGGGTACTTGATCATGGTAACTAATGTACAGAACAGATTTTATCTCATTAGACTACGGCTGGGTATTTTACACTATTTAGTAGCTTTCCCAAAAATGGAGGCATGGGCGAAGAAATTACCTAAATGCCCATGTGATGGGAAAGCCACCCAATCTACCCTGCACTTTATAGTGTTCCTCAAGTTTTAAATACTTCTGCGGCCTCTGTTTTTATCAAAGAAACCTCTTTATTTTCAGGTTGCTTTTAACTTTTTATGTAAACTGGACCATGTTGGTATATGTTATGCAGTTTCCACATATATCTCGCTTGCTATTAAAAGAAGTAAATCCATCACACGTTTGGAAAGGCTAACGTATGAGATAGAATAATGGAGTTAAGTCTGGATGGCCTTAGATCCCAGTGTTTTAATTTTAAAATCAAATGCGTCTGTCATTAGTTGCACTAATTTAGTACAGTGGAATGTTTACACTATTATGCTGAATAACACATTTTTCGCTACTTTAACCTTTATAAGATGGAGGTCTCCAAATGAATGTGTTTTAATATATTTCACATTCATCTCTGTGTATTCCATGATAATGATAGGTATGTTTTATCTGCACAATATGTACTGTAGTCTTGATTAGTTGCCTGTCTCTAACATGGTTACGTTATGATACTGTAAAGATGATGGTTTCAAATTATGCTTCTATATTTTCCTCTTTCAACCTTGCGACCTTTGCACAACCTTTGCAAATCCGACAGTTTGCACCATATGATCTTTATCCACTTTTAGATTAATTAGACAAACTGTTTTAACTTGTTTAAATTATGATGAAGACTCGAATATTGAGTGATAAGGTAATTGTAACACATGTACTGTATCTTTATGTTTTTATTCTTTTATGGATTCTTATCAATCCAAATAAAGATTTATTTGATTTGATTTGATTTGGGTGGGGATTTCAATTCAAGTCTTTGCACTTTACTCTCTAGTGATGTGTGTGGACTAACTGCCTGCCAAGGTTATGAATTGACACATTTTAAATATGATTCCCTCAGAGAGCCATTAAATTATATCATAATTAAATAAAATTTCTTTTCACCTCTGTTGTTTATAACCCAAAGTTCCTGGGGACCCAACATTTACAGGAATAGGTAATCCCGCTTGCAGAGATTTTATAGTCCTGTCAGATAATTTTCACTCCTTGTTTCTAGATTTTATATTTATACCCTATTGCGCAAGTGATCACAACCCTCTTATTTTATCTATTTGTGGTGCTATAAGCTTGTCCACTCATCCCACTATTCTTCAAGACCTGATTGTAGCAGAGAACAGAGGTGTTCAGTGTAAATGGGCCAAATTAAATCTCTCAAGTCATTTGTTACCTGATCCAAAAGTAGAGGTGAGGCGGTAATGACTTGTTTGATAGAATATAACGGCCCCTTGCTCATCATTAATGCCTTTGAGATAATTTGCCACACATTTACCTCACTGACGACACAACCTGTCAGATGTCACACAAATAAATCCCATAAATGGTTGAACCAAGCATGCACTACTACTCATAATAATTTACTGGCAGTTTTAAAAAGAAAATCTCACATATAGGATGAGGTAAGAAATTACAGGCTGGAGTACAAGAGCATCCTGGTTGCCAGAAAAACCACTATCAGGGAAAAAGTGTGGATCTCCATTCATCGAGCAAGTACGTTACATGACCACAGTAAATTCTGGTGGGTGATTAACACTCCTAATTTCAAGGAGAACACTTTTTTTTTCATCCATATGTATTATCCCGCAAGTAACTGGGAGAACCATTTCACTAAGATCTATGCTCCAAATAATCCTGGAAATATTCCTCCTGTATTCCCAGTCCAAAAGCCCACGTGTCCTGTTCCCTTTGAATTGGCAGAAGTTCAAGCAGCGATTATTAAAAGCTCTAAAGGAAAAGCACCAGTGTCCGATGGAGTTCTTATTGACCTTTTTAAAGAGAATATTGGTTAATGGGCCCCATTACTAACCAATGTACTAAAGGCTGCAGCAGAGTAAAAACATCAAGGGTCATGGAGTTGCTCAATTATCTCAATTATCCTCTCAAGTTTTACAAAGGGGACTCTGCAAGTTATAGGTCAATCTCCCTCCTGGGCTCAGTGGTAAAAGTGGTTGGCAGGGTTTTGTTTGCCAAATCGGAAGGTTGGACGTAAGAAAATGCAATTTTATCTGAAATTCAATATGGCTTTCTTAGGGGGGTCTCGGCACAATAGAACAATGCCTAAATCTCCGTCTTTTGACCTTGAAATATACAGTAGCTAAAGACAATGCAATCCACCTGGCATTCTTTGACTTATTGTCCGTAGTTGATTTGGTTAATTGATCTAAATTGTGGCATAAGATAATAGACTTGGGATGTATCCTGCTACTCTTTATTTCCTGGCACAACTACACACAGACACATTGGCCTGTGTCCAATATGAGCCTTCAGGTGAATTCTGTAATACATCAGGTTCTCTAGGGGGGTCCGGCTGGGGTGCATTCTAGCCCCTTTCCTGTTCACTCTTTGTATTAATGAGCTGAAGAATGACCTTAGTTCCCGTGCTCGCTATGCCACTGGATTCAAGCTAGCCTGGCTGATGAGGGGTGATACCCCGAGATCGGTCCCAGGATGCTTGTTTTCTGGTCCAGGGACGACTAGGCCTGACAGTTCAGGCTGGACTGTTCCTAAGGGGAGCAGGGTCAAGGCTGATTTGCAAATGGCTGGGTCCAAACTGGGGTGGCATAGTTAGCAAAAAAACTATGGATTTAACACAGATCTGTGACTGAGGGGTTAATGTTTGACAATGTTCAGCATTCCGTCCATCATCTTTTTGTGTTGCTACTAGCTTAAAAGATCTAGAGCCCAAAAATTTGAAAGAACTCTCAAACAGTCTTCAGGTTTTCTAATAAGTTGGAGACTAAACCAGTTAGGGAGTTACTGACTATTTATAAAGTAAATGTATCTTGGTCTTAATTCATGAGGCTGAATTATGTAATTCCATGGACCTGAAGGAGATTTAGACACTTAAAATTGATTTTCTTTGTAGGGTCTGTCAGTCCTGCAAAGCCCCCTACATTTATCTGTCATGGAGAGTTGGGAATTGGTACCCTGGAGGACAAACTGCGTCTTCGCCCCATGATGTTATAGCACTCAAAATGGTCAAAAGGTGTGTTACTCATTCAACTAATCCTTTCTGAGTGTCTATCTCTGGCACGTGTGCACTGAAACCCATGGATTTGTTAGCGAGTCGTTTGAATGGTTGTGTAAAAGTGAAGTTTTCAAAAGCTCAACTACTGCTAGTCTTGACTCGGAAAATAATTTAAATATTCTGTTTTATAAAAAATGCCATTATGTTTTGCTATGTCTATAAATTGCCCAGGAAACAATTTTTGTTACCTGTAAGATGCACTTTTAATTTAGTGGTTACAGACTGGTGTTTCTTTTTCCTTACAACACCTTTCTTCCGAGTTAATATGTTATTCTGTTATCAAATTTATCAAGCATGCATTACAGTTAAAGAAATTATTGTAATGATATAGGTCAGGATGCAATATTTTAAATCAATCAATCTGTTATGCTCAAAGTTAGTATGTTTTGTATGGATTTTTAATGATTGTGATAATAATGAAATTGTATTAGTGATATTTTTGTAAGCCTTTTCTCATTTTATACATCTTTTATGGGCACTGGATGAATAAAGGTTATTTTGAATTGAATTGGGTAATTCTGGATTTGTTGGTGGTGTTATTCTAAGGCGAAAAAATCAAAAAGGAGTGGGACCGTGTGATCTGGAGGGATCTCAAAAACAATCTGTAGGACCCTCAACAGCTATTTTCTGCCAGTAGTATATGCTTTGCATCGGCGTACTAATAGTTGATAGCATCATCATCATCAGGTCTTGTTTCCTCCACTAGGAGGCGATCCCTCTGATTCAAGAGATTAGTCGGGATCCACATATGAAAAGTTGATCTAAAATTACCTCTTATCTAGGAAAAAATGATTCAGTAAGGAAAAAGATAAGGGTAAGGTTAAAACAAAGATAGACGTGAAAATGGGATGTATGCTGCATCCCTCACATCATGTGGTAAAAATGGTCTACATGTTTCAGCCCACCTGCGCCCTCAACGGGTCGGTGGCTTTCGTCAGGACCAATATTTTGGGAGGGGGAGGGGACTCCTTTGTTACTCATGTTAGGTGGAACACTGTCCCCTGAGTTTGCTTTATGTTCCGGTTGTATTCGTTCCGGATTGTGAGAAAACGCTGTTCTCATCTGAAATGAAAAGAAATGAAAACAATACACAAAATGCAGAACACAGTATAGATAAAGTGGTCCTAACTTTGTATATACGCTAATCTGCGTGTAGGCTTCTAATGTGCCCCTATTTTTTTTTTTGTTTAAATCTGTTTTTATTGTATTTATCATCATTTCGATTGCTAAACATGCAAACACATCGTATGTAGTACAATACATTGCACCTCCGGTGACAATTGTTACCAATACACAATGCAGGACATTACGTTTCAATCTTAACATCTTGGCTATTACGCGTGGCAGGTGTAATTGCAGGTCTCCAACAGGTGGGGAGTGACCTCTATCGTGTTGCTGATCACCAAAGAGGGGGTTTCGCTTATTGATGAGTAGTGTATGCACTGCTTATCAGAGGTAATGATAGTGGGAGGGTGTGGGTGAAAATCGGGGATAACTTAGATTAACTGGGTGTGGGATTTAGGTGAATGGGGCTCCTCCAAGCAACCAAAGTGGTAATTGTTGGTGATAGTGTTTACTGGAGCTGGTGTGTAGTCTTTGTGTGTCCTACTGGCTCTACTCGTTACACGTTTGGCGATTTCTGTCATATGCACGGCATATGAACATATTGCATGCGAAAGGCCTTTTCGGAGTGTGCATGGGGTGCCTGTGTCTTTATCTGGTTGCTGTTGGTTCTGCCTCGGGCTCTGGGGGTTTGTGCCCTCTCAGAAGTTCCTGTAGTATTGCATCCCTTCAATCTGCAATCGTGGATTTACGTGGGCCTAGTGTGTCCTCCCTGCGCAATGCTACGCTTTCTGCCGTAGCCCACACCTGTAAGGAGTGTTCCCATGCATGTGCAGCAGGGGGTTCAGAGGAGCACCAACTCTTTGTGATCAGTCTCTTTGCGACAATTAGCCCAAGCGCCATGAACCGGGAGGTGACTTTCAGACTTTTTGTTGTTTGTGTAGAGATGTAGAACAGAGGTCTCCCAGTTTGGGGGTATTGTCCGGTCTGTGCAGTGGCTCAGTGTGGACACCACCGACTCCCAAAATTCTCCCAGTCTCGGGCAGCTCCCTACCATGTGTAGTAGGTCCGCATCGGCAGCCTGGCAATGTGGACAGGCAGCGTCCGCACCATCATAGATTTTGTTAATTTTAGCTGGGGTCAGGTATGCTCTCTGGGTTTTAAAGTATTGTATGAGGCGGAATCGCATATTTTGTGGGATGTTGTTTGGCCCCTCCAATACCCTGCTCCATTCGGCGTCCATAAAAGGGCGCTGCAGATCCCCTTCCCATCGCACACGTAGAGAGAGCAATGGTATCGCTGTGTAAAACCTGAGGGAGGCAGTGAACCACTTGATGAGATGCCTGCCCTGGCCCATTACGTGCAAGTATTGGATGGTTAAGTGTGTAGGGGGTTCTCTCGTCATGTCCACCCAGTGCTTATGTAGTGCAGCTATGATTGTTCAGTGTATGAGGAACTGTCCCAGCGCTACCCGGAGCTGTCTGCAAGTGTGGCATATGACATCAGGTTCCCCTCATGGTACAGGTCTCCCACATCCTGTATTCCACTTTCCATCAGGCATCGTATCTCTCGAGTTGTAACAGGGCCATGGATCTTGGGTGTACCCACTAGTGGGAGTGCGGGGGCATACGGCGTTGCATTTCGCGTCAGGAGCAAGCTTCTGCAGTAACATCTATATGCTACGTTTAGTAAAAGCTGTGGCGGTGGTTACTGCTTGTTGCACGGGTGACATAGGGAGAGAAGGGCTTGGAGGGTCAGGGCTGGGAGACCCGTGGCCGTGTCTATTAAGTACTGCTCCGAGAGCCATCTGGCCACCCACTGCAGTTGAGCCGCTAGGTAATAGTGCTCTAGATTAGGCAGTGCAAGCCCCCCTTGGTCCGTCGGTAGATAGAGCTTCCGGAGAGCTACCCTGTTGCGGGAAGTCCCCCAAATATGCTCTCTTATCGTTTTCTCCAAGGTTTTAAAGAAGGCTGGTGGGAGATATATGGGAAGGTTAGCGAAATAGTATAATAGTCAGGGCAGGATTATCATTTTCGTTAGAGCCACATGGCCCATAGTCGTTAGGAGAAGCGTCCCCCAGAATTCTACTTGTGAGCGAATAGAGGTTATTGCCCTGCCTAGGTTTCCCTCAAGTTAGTCCTCTGGGCGGTGGTATACCCGAATCCGAATCCGAATCCGCAAGTACCGGAAGGTCTGCCTCTGCCACTCGATGCTCGTGCCGTTGAGCACATAATGTGGGTTGGGGTGTGTCTCATCAAATGGGTAAAGACAGGACTTGAATGCGTTGACGACTAGTCCAGACATGGCAGAAAATTCCCTTTTGAATGTGTTCTACCTCCCCTGGGATTGATTGCACATCTCTTAGATATAGGAGGAGGTCATCTGCGTATAATGAGATAGTGTGTGTATTGTCCCCCAATGAAATCCCCCAGTCTGCACCCCCACCCGAAACATTGCTGCCAGCGGTTCCACAGCAATGGGGACATCGGACACCCCTGCCTGGTGCCTCTCCGTACTTTGACCCGAGCAGATATGTACGGTCCTGCCTGTACCCTCATTTTTGAATCTTTGTATAGGAGTCGGATCATCTTAATAAACGCCTCCCTGAGCCCATAGAGTGGCAGAACCGCAAAGAGGTAGTCCCATTCTAGAGTGTTGAATGCCTTCTCGAAGGTCTAAAATCAGGCATCCCACACGGGGCCACTGTGCCGGCGCGTATTTAGCGACCCTGAAATACCGTCGGAGGTTCAGAGAGGTGGTTCGTGTTGGGAGGAAACCGTTTTGGTCCTTGTGTATGAGTGACTGAACCCGCGGCGCAAGCCGGTCCGCTAACAACTTCGCCAGAATTTTGTAGTCAGTGTTTAGTAGAGCTAAAGGCCTGTACAAGCCCAGCTCCATAGGATCTCTGTCCGGTTTAGGTAGTGAGACCAGTCTTGCTTCGTTCAATATTTGTGGGAGGGTGGACTCGTCTATTGCCGTGGCATATACTGCCTGGAGGTGTATGCCTTATAGAACTCAGACAGGAGCCCATCTGGGCTGGGGTTTTTTCCTGTTGCTAGTGCTGCTATGACTTCTCTGATTTCTTCCTGCTCAATCGGAAGCAGTTCCCCTGACGAAGGGATCAGTTGATCCCGAAATGCATTGTGAAATATCTTCTGACATCACCGTTGTTCAGAAATGAATACAATTTGTTGTTCATGCATATGATTTTGGCTATTGTGTTTGTATATTATGAGTAAAATATGATATGTTGGCGGAGAGTTCATCTGCAATAAAACAATCAAACTTATGGTTACAAAAAGCAGTATTGAAAATGTTTAAGTTGTATCGTATAAAGTCTCTGTAAACATTTAGCAAAGTATTGCACCCATAGCAGTGCGGGTAAGGGCAAGTGCATCTTCACACTTGCATTTCTAGTATAGTTTGAACGAGAGGCAGGCCACCTCATTCCTACCCAGCACTCTCAATTAAAAAAACAGTGTACATTGGATTAAACTGTTTACCCAACAATCGGAGTGCGCGACACATCTCCAAAAATTCATAGTTCACCTCAGCCGACCAGAGTCGCAGCACCCGCAATTCAACAATGTCTATTGACGCAATTTCCAATATCACGGACAATAGAGCGGACACCAAAACGTACACCTCAGCACAAGCCAATGATATATATGGACTAATACAGGAGGCTCAAATGTTTAGCACCCAGGGAGGTTCAGTAACACAACAGCTACGTCAACTGGAATTCTTATCAAGAAGAGTTCTCAACCAAAGGTTGCATGCATCTACCTTAATCCAGTACCATAAGGTACAAAAAATACCAAGAGGATTACGATTCCCGATTAAGCGGATGTTATTCAAGTTTCAATTCAACAAACACTTTATGGAGAAACGGCACGCCATTTTAAATAAATGTTCATTAGATTTAATTCTTTTATTAGTTGAAGAACTATCCAAAACAATCAAAGAACTGGTTGAGGAGATTGACACTATTAAAACGGATTTGAGTACAAGATGTGACATAGAATTCTGGCAAACCACATTGACGGACCTCAATGAGAAATTGGATCGTTATGGAAAAGAAACCCAAGAACGTAAATTACGTAAATACAAACGCGATACCATCGACTATAAACTCAATGAAGTTTATACGTGGGCTGAAGTGTATGCCCAAAGAAGACCCATACAAAAACATGCAACTTCATCCCAAGAAAGTATTGTGTCTGATCAGGATTTATCATCCACGAGACAGCCGCTCAATGTGAACCAAGACAAAAGAACACAACAAACAGCAACAGCAGGAAATGTCACCGCAGGCATCTCTAATGTCCAACAAACCTCTTTTTTAGAGATGGGACCATCAACAGGCCGACCACCAGACATCAGCAGTTCAAAAAAATCTGTAGAGGACAGAGACAACATCAGCAAAAACCTCAGGAGCAAAACCAAACCTTAGTTATCAATATTTCATCCAAGGTGTTCAATACTTAACAGTTAAAAGTATTAACAAAGGAACTTCTTTTGTACCCACCTATCATACCAACAAAACAGAAACAGAAGTATCTTTATTCAAATTTATGCGCAATTTGAGATTACGTCATTTTTTCACTAACATCGTTCCATCTTTACCAGAAGGTAACAGTATACCCGATAATGAGGACCCACAAGAATAAAAAGAGTTCAAACCACGCAGCACATATATGGCTCCCATTTCCCACAAAATATTGGATGCATTCGAGACCTTAGTCAAGAAGGACTTGGAGAATTTGAACTTCAGGCCTAAAACCACAAACAATTTGAATGTGCACGAGCAGCGCATCATCCAAGAACTGGCACGGGATCAGTCATTAACCTTTCAATTGACTGACAAAGGTGGAGCACTGGTGGCCATGGATACTACATTCTACACAACTAAAGTCCAAGAACATGTGAATGATCAGAACACATATCTGAAATTATCTCAAGACCCAATCAATAAAATCAAGAAGACTCTACACAACATTTTGGAGAAGGCCCTAGAAAAGAAATGGATTACCAACAATACCCATAGATATCTAACAACCAAGCATCCCAGATGTCCAAGTCTCTGTATGCTACCCAAAGTGCATAAAGATTTGGTTAATCCTCCCTTCAGACTGATAGTCACTGGATGCGGGTCAGTTTTTGAACCATTTGGCAGATATGTCGATCAGTTTTTGCAACCCTTTGTGCAACAGTGGAAGACATATATTAAGGATACTACACACTTCTCACAACTACTGCAACAACTAGAAGGTCAAGACATTTCCTCTTGGATTTTGTGCACAATTGACGTAACTGCACTATACACATCTATACCATTGGATGAAGGGATCGACGCATGTGAATGGGCATTACTACAACAAACTTCTGTGGCAGCCAACAAAGTGTTCATCCTTGAGTTATTACAGTTTTGTTTACAGCATGCTTACTTTAAATGGAATGAGGAATTTTTTCTACAAATCAGCTGAACATCGATGGGCTTTGCCGGAGCCCCAGCGTACGCGAACACATATATGTCTAAATTCGAGGAAGACCACATTTTGTCAGATCCAGGTTGGCAGGAAAACTTAATATTCTACAAACGATTCATCGATGATTTTTTCTGATTTGGAACAGTACAGAAGACAAATTAACCAAAAGAATCAGTCAATTGAATCAAAAGAATTCTCGCATACAATTTACACAACAGATCAATGATAACCAAATTTCATTTTTGGATGTGCTCATCACCAAAACACAAGGAAAGTTAGCTACTACCGTCCTTCACAAAAACTGATCGCAACAATTTTTTGTTGTATACTAGTTTTCACCCACCAGCCCTTTTACAAAACTTGCCCTATTCTCAAATGTTACGAATCAAGAGAATTTCATCGACATCCGAAGCATTAACAAGGGAAATGGTCCAACAAAGGGACAAATTTCAAGCACGAGGATATCCCACGACAGTAATTTCTGTAGCCGAAGCAAGAGTGGAAAAAGTACCTAGAAGAGATCTACTTCAAACAAAAGTGAAAAAGAATCAAGATGGGATGGTCTTTGTCTCTAAATTCTCCACTAGGTCCAATCACATCAAAAAGATACTTAATCGTCGTTGGGAATTACTCGAAAGCGAATCAGAATTCAAAGGCTTGTTCACAAAGAAACCCCTATTCACTTATACCAGGAGCAGAAACATCAAGGAACTGTTAATCAAGAAAGTATCCAACACAAGCGTTACAGAAGCGGGCATGAAAAAATGCCACAATTGTGTCCACTGCGATAACATCATTACGGGCAAAACCATTACACACCCTCAAACAGGAAAGATCATCAAATTACGTGACACCACGGACTGCAACTCCATGTTCGTAATTTATTGCATTAACCCCCGGCGGTAAAATGTATGTAGGGAAAACAGAAAGAAAAAGAAAAATCTGAATCACTGAGCACAAGAGCCTTATTCGCAACAAAAATCCGAGTTCGAGTTTGGCCATGCATTGGATGGAATCTAACCACAACATACCACAATTGAGATTCTTAATACTTGAGAAAATAACCCTAATCCCCGAGAGGGACAATGCAAAGTGGTTATCGCAAAGAGAAATATGGTGGATAAAACATCTTAACACCATGATGCCTGCTGGATTAAACGACAAATTAGATATGAGCTGTTATCTTTAACTTTACACAGTCCTACGACACTAATCAGCATGACCATCTACAACGCGTTAGATTACAGAGTTTTATTTTACACACAGACTACAGGGTTCATTGCTTATGTGTTCATGTACATTCTAGTGAGTCACTAATTGTTTAGAATATGTTGTGATATTGTTTTTTTCATGATAGTGTTTTACGTTATGAGACTGGTTTCGTATGTTTTAATCCACCAACACACTTCAAGCTATCACATCATTTCAGAACCCCAGACTGGGTTTGTAGTTTGCAGAGGGTAGAGGTTGACTCTTTACATCACCTTGGTAGATAAGTAGGCAGCCTTGCAGGTGCATAGGACCGGTTTCAGGATAACGCAGTGCAGATGGAGTCACATTTCTTTCAGCAACTTAGGCACCTCTTGCTTTGCGAGGAGTTGCTTATTTGATGAGGTCATCATAGGAACTTCAGTATCAGTATTTTTAAATCCGCAACCAGCCCGGAAACTAGTGGAATACAAGTCGTGCATTAGAGATTTGCAGATAAGTGTAAGCACCGTACCATTTGGGAGAATCTGTTGATACACTATGGTACTCGTATGCGGGATAGGTAGTCTAAGATGGCCGCTGCAGTGGAGATGATTCTATGTGACGGACTGGGTAGTCCTTTTTTGATGTTGACCGTAGCGCAGGGTTATATGGGATCATGCGATCCGGTAATCCATGTTTCCTGCGATAGAGACGCGAGTACGCGGAGTATGCTGGCAGACAGTTGAAGGTGAGAGGAATGCGGTTTTGGTAGATATCAGTTATTACGATATCCAGGAAACTAGAGTTTACAGTTATATTATTTCACTTGCAGTGGTACACAGTGCGGTATTGACGAGGATAGTGAATCTGGATACAGCGTGAATTTACAAGCAGAGTTACGGGGCATTGAGAGGTAACCTTTACTGAGTGTTAAGTGGTTTTGAAGCATTTCTATTCGTTAGTTCTTGAGTGGCATATATTTCATGTTGTTTATTTTTTAGAGACAGTTCCATTTCGTGTGGGACCGGGCACGTTTTCAAGATATACAGGCTTTTATGAAGTGAGTTGTTCTTGAATCATTTCATTTGGTTTGACGCACCTTCCGCACAAGAAGTCGGTGTAGTGTTTTTAGATCACACTGAGTAGCACCTGGTGGTTCATTTTTCCATTTGTTCCGTCCACAGTAGCTCACAATATGGGTTTGCACCCAACATATTTTACAAGAGCACGTTGGTGTAGGATATCATTTCTTATGCAATAAATATTAACATACAACTTATAGAATAATCAGTTGCTCCCTGTTTGCTAAACATTGGCATTTATGTTTTATTACAGTTCCCCTGACGAAGGGATCAGTTGATCCCGAAATGCATTGGGAAATATCTTCTGACATCACCGTTGTTCAGAAAATCAATACAATTTGTTGTTCATGCATATGATTTTGTGTATTGTGTTTGTATATTATGAGTAAAATGTGATATGTTGGCGGAGAGTTCATCCGCAATAAAACAATCGAACTTATGGTTACAAAAAGCAGTGTAATGTATTGAAAATGTTTAAGTTGTATCGTATAAAGTCTCTGTAAACATTTAGCAAAGTATTATATAGCAGTGCGGGTAAGGGCAAGTGCATCTTCACACTTGCATTTCTAGTATAGTTTGAACGAGAGGCAAGCCACCTCATTCATACCCAGCACGCTCAATTAAAAAAACAGTGTACATTGGATTAAATTGTTTACGCAACAATAGGAGTGCGCGACACATCTCCAAAAATTCATAGAACACCTGTCTGCGCCAGCGCCTATGAAGTCTGGAGGCCTCAAGTTGTGTAATGTGTGTCTCTTGCAGTAGCGCTTTGCTAGTGGCCCTTCGCTGCAAATATGAGTATGTGGAGTAACGCCTAGCTGGAGTGTGGATGCCTCTCACATTCCATGTAATGACATTGGTTTGCGCAATGTGGAGTTGCGATGTGTCCAATTGTGGTGCCTTGCCTGCCACTGACTTGGTAGCCTATTAGTGATATGATTGCAAAAATGCGCAAGCTCCGTGTAATGCGTGTTTTGGTGTGGGGTGCGAGAAAAGACATGAAAGGGAGTAAACAGTAGAACTTGAAGAACATTATCAGAGTGGAACCCCAACAGGGGTCCTCCCAAACCTTGCTGCAGATGCATTCTGCTTCAAATAACGTTTGCGCTAAATTGGGTTGGTATGTGCAGTAGCGACAATTTTGTTGTGCCCTTGCGATTTGGCTCTTGTATTGTCCCTTGCAGACGGCAGCAGGTGTCAGTAAGTTCTATGTGTAGCTGTGATGTTGTAGCAGGTGGTACAGAATAATTGTCCCAAGGCAATATGTGGCGCATCCTGGCTGCTTCGTCGTCTCACGGGAGGAAGCTTTGAGTGTAATCCTTTTGCTGTCTTGCCGTTCTCGGGGAGGCAGATCGGTAAATGGGTGCGAATCAGTTCTGCATACGTTAGGTGATGTCGTCAGAGGTCTGTGGCGTCACTTCTGGGAGGCGCGGCGAGTCCAGCTCTTCCGGCCACGAGTGGGCTTGTTCTTCTTCATTCATGGATTGAATCGATTCCGTGTCTGGGTCTGAACTGTGAGGTTGGTCACTTATCACTGCTGCGATCTGTAAGGCCCTCCGGCGCTCTATAATGATTTATTCCAGATTAGGGAGCGTGATCTGTGTGGCTGACTCTATGTCGCGACTTTGTGTTTAGTTCGTTTCCGATGGCTTCTGTCTCGCTGTGTCTCTTTTATGGTCCCAGGCTCCAGGCGTACCAATGTGAGCCCCAATTCCTCCAGCCATCTCCAAACTTTCGCGAAGGATTCGAAGAAGTGTGTGGATCCCTCTGCCACCACACGAAGTCGGGCTGGGAACAGGGGGGAGTAACGCATATTCAGCTCCTGGAGGAGTTTCTTCACTGATTGAGAGGAACTTCTGCGTCTCTGGACCTGGGCGGTGTAATCTGGAAATAGCATGACGCGGGCATTGTTCACTGTTATGCCCGGGGATTTCCGAGTCTCCTTCAGGATAGCGTCGCTGTCTCTAAAATTTTGCAACCTGATCAGTAAGGGTCTGGGCCTTGTGCCTGGGGGAGGCCTGCGAGTCGGAACTCTGTGTGCACGCTCCACGACAAACTGCGGGGACACTGCATCGTTGGAGAAAAGGGCCCGTATCTACCGTTCCGCATATGACACCGGGTCCTGGCCCTCTACATCTTCCGGCAGTCCTAATACCCGTACATTGTTGCGCGGTGACCGGCCTTCGGCATCCTCCAGCCTCTCCTCCAAGGCCTGGATCCTGGTTGTGAGATTGAGCATCGTGGCTGTGTTCGAGCTAGTGGCATGGCGAAGTTCTGTGATCGCCGTCTCGTGGGCATGCACCGCATCTGCTAGCTTCTTGTGGTCTGCATGCAGCAGCATGAAGTCCATGGTCACCTTGTCTGTTTTCGCCTCTAGGGAGGAGCGGGTCTGTTCCAGTGTTGAGCCAAGTTTCTCCACTGCGCTCAAGACCGTGGCCATCTTTGCTGACAGCGACCGATGTTGGAGCTCTGTATCTCGTGCTGCCCCTCTGAGTCTGAGCGAGTGGATGCCTGAGGAGTAGTGGACCACAGTCGACCCATGGCGAGCTGTTGTGTGGAAGGCATATGTCTGCCAGGTCTGGGATCGCCGTCCTGGGGGGGGGCCCCCACCCCTCCTGGATGCGAGCAATGGAGAGTCTCAGCTCTCGCCTCTACCTCACCAGTCCCGGGAGGGCCTTGTAATCTGCCCCTAATGATGATTACCTGATTTGTAGAGTATCTCTGCACTCTGGTTTCTCTTATTTCTATTTGTTTGAATCGTTTATAAACGGTATTCTGCTCCATATCCCTGTAACTCGGCTATTTGTTCACATGTGTTGTTATAATATGCATATTCGTTATTTCTCAGTGCGGTGTTCAAATGTGAACTTATCTCTTATAAATCTCCCCTTTTCTTTGTTGTTTTCAAATATTTATTTTCTAGAGGTTGTACTCTTTGATTATTCAACCTCTCTGGTACAGTGAGCCCACCGTTTTTTATTACATCGATAAAGAATCTCACAATGCCACCCACACTTATCTCTTCTACAGCCAGCCCCAATGGTGTCTCCAAAATACGAGTCGTTTGATAATCCTAACTTTATAGATCTTCAAAAGGTCTGTGTTGTTGTACTCTTGTAGAAATACGGTCTGTGCGTTCAATCAATATGATGTGTATATATTTTTTGCACTTATTCTAACTATTTTGTGTGTCTTAATCTACAACGGTTACTGTGGTCATGTCGGTAATCTAACTGAATGTAAATTTTGAATACAACACATCAAGGAGTCACGAATCAAGTTCATAATGTATTTATGACATTCCGGTGTTATATTTTATTACAATTTTTTTTTACTTTGTTCTACTTAAAAGGGGCTCCATAGGATTCCGGGGGGAGCGGTGTGGCCGCCCTGCTTAAAAAGGAAAAGATTATAAAAAGTTATGGGTTGTAGCAAATATCGCGGGTAGAACCGCGTTATTAGACCCTGCATGTAATAAACGCAGGCAGTTGTGGGGGCGGTAGACTTACTTGTCCGTGCAGGTCGTTGATTACGGTCCGGTACCTCTCGTCCTGGATGTTACCTAACAGGGCTACCGGTGCCGTATTTAAACAACGTCTGCGGTGATTGGTTCAGGTGGTTTTCATAGACAGAGAAGATAGACTATGAGAGATACATGTTTGTCATTTTAGTCTTTTCTCAAAAAAGTTTTGTCGATTTCTAAATAAACTCGTATGAGGATTAATATAAAGTATCTGTTGGTGCACTTGATATCGTGGTTATTTAGTTGTCAGCTCCCTGCTATTGTATTTACAGATTATTTAAAAACTGTCATGTTGTCGAGTTAACAAATCTATAAATGGGATAAGAGCCAATTTAATTAAAAGGCTCATAGTCTTGTAGTTAACATAATTTGTCGAGAAACAAAAAGTTGGTATAAATGATTCATGGATCAATACTCATACATTTGTATCTAATGATCAATGGCGAGAGGAAACATTTTTCATATTAGGAATCAACTTCCACGTACCCAAAAGAAACCTCCGATCTTCCAACCTCGCACTGGCCAAAACCACGCGCATCCACAGAGCCAGAGCAGGCGGAAGATCCTTCTCTCACATTGCAGCCAAGACCTGGAACGAGCTACAGGCAGACATCAGACGCGCCCCCTCCCTGAACACCTTCAGGAAGACCCTCAAGACCTGGCTCTTCGGCTAAACAGATCTGCGGAACCCCCCTCAGCGCCTTGAGACCCTCACGGGTGAGTAGCGCGCTTACAATTCCCTGATTGATTGATTGATTGACCTTTTACTTCCCTGATTGGATACCATTATTCCAGGTCTTATGAGTTTGACTTGCCTTCAAAATTTTTTTGATTAAATGCTGTTGAGAGTTTTGGGTTGTTCGTTTTAGAATAATTATGATACACCAGCCTCTCTCGGTCTATTTAAGGGTAATAGTAATTTTGGTTAGTGTCTCTCCTGGTTATGGTATTAGTATCTTTCATCCAGGTGTCGGTGTTATGCTTATCACCTCTTTTTCCTTCATATCCTGCTAATGTCTCTTAACTGGAGGTTTAATTGGTTGTCATGTTAATAGTTAGAGATCACTGGGTGTCGCTCATAAGGAGGTTTGAATTAGTCCTTACTTTGTTTTTCCAGATATGTTGATTATCTAGGTTTGTATTTTTGTAATCTTTTAAGGACTACTTGATAGGCGTCAATATTTTGTTTATATATGTAGTCATCTTGTTATTTGGTTCCATGGAATCTGATCATTGAGTCCATTGTGGAAAGTGCCAAGACGATAAACTCAGTGTCCTTCTTTTTACAGTAAATTTCTTTGTGCGTTTATGTCGGCATATTCTAAGGTCTCTAGTACAACCCATTTGATATTGTTGGGACTATGTCCTACCACAAGGAAATGGTTACTCCTTTTTGTTGGAGACTTTTTGCATCTGATATTGCTTCTGTGCTCACAGATGCAAGTTTTAATCTTTCTGCAGGTCATTCCAATGTAACGCAGTTTACAGGGACATGTGATCATGTACACAGCGTGGGAGCTGTTACAGTTGGTGTGTTTCCTTAATGTCTATTTGAGATTAGTGTCTAGGGCAAGTGTTTTTGTTGCTGTAGTCAATTGGCATACTGAGCGGTTTCCATAGGGATAGTGGCCTACTATAGGAGGGAGGCTCCATGCTGTGGTGATAGTATCCTGTTTTGTTTCTCTTCGGACAAATATGGACTAGCATGTCTTTTATGCTTTTCTCTTTCTTATAGGTAAACCTTGGTTTTGGCAAATTAAAGGAGCCTCTATTGATAATGTTCCAATGTTTCATGATTAGTTTCTTCACATGGTTAGATGTAGAACTGAATGTTGTTACACAGGTCAAAAGATCCTGATTTTCTGTCTTTGGTATGTCCTGTTAATAAGCACTTGTTTAGAATGTATGTTGGATAATTTCTGGGCTCCAGTTTGTTGGTTAGTGCTCTGGCCTGTTCTTTGAAGTCGCATTTGTTGCTGCAATTGCGTTTCAGATGCAAATATTGACTATAAGGTAGGTTTTCCTTGAGGGGACGTGGATTAAAACTCTTGAATAGAAGCAGTTTGTTTTTATCTGTTGGCTTATGGTAAGTTTTCATGCATAGGTTGTTGTTTTCCACGAAGATAGTAATGTCCAGAAACGAGAGGGTAGTCTTGCTTACACTGCTGATGAAACTGAGATGCAGTGTAGCTCCTATTTCCCAAATAGGCTCTGCGCATTGGAATAATATCCCCTATAGGTTTGACATAGGACTAAGGTCAGTATGTCCCTATCGAGTATATTAAACTTAATTACTTGTGCCAGCTAGCTCAGAGGCCACTAGAAACTCCTTGACGACAAGAAGGGAGTAGTTTCTGGCAGCCGCAAAACATGACAACTTTGTTTCCCTTTAGAATCAGAACGAGTCCCAGAGTCGTGGAAACAATAGATAACTATTTCACTCAGCTCAATCGTGCATGCTTAGTTTTCCTCAAAGTTACACAGAAAGAAATAGACGGGCGTTTCAATAAAAGATTTATTGAACAGTCTTGTTTCTCGTGTAAGTAAAATGTGCTGTTACGATCACAAGACAGTA
>CAWUFW010027343.1:0-27420 GCA_963921515.1 Calotriton arnoldi | reverse complement strand
GTGCTGGGGGTAGTGTTTTAGGGTTTAAGGTAGTGCAGTGGTGTTTCTGTAGTGTAGGGGGTCGTGCTGGCAGTAGTGGTTTAGTGTTTAGTTACGTAGTGCAGTAGTGTTTGGGTAGTATAGGGGGTCGTGCTGGGGTAATGTTTTAGGGTTTAGGGTAGTGCAGTGGTGTTTCTGTAGTGTAGGGGGTCGTGCTGGGGGTAGTGTTTTAGGGTTTAAGGTAGTGCAGTGGTGTTTCTGTAGTGTAGGGGGTCGTGCTGGCAGTAGTGGTTTAGTGTTTAGTTAGGTAGTGCAGTGGTGTTTGGGTTGTGTAGAGGGTCGTGCCGACAGACTGACTCACAGAGCTCCGAGCCAACCGACTGGCTTCTAAAGGCATAGCCGCGACCTCGTGATGTGGGGAGAGGCAGCGTGAAAGGAGTATCTTACACAGACACAGATGCCAGTGTTGCCTCGCAGAGGTAAAACTACACACCCGATGGCTTCTACACGGAGAGATGCGAGCTGACGGACTAAGTCACAAAATGGCTGCCAACACTTCCTAGTTTCAACCGCTCACAGCCAATGAGCCGCAAGCTTGTGCTCGTAACCCTCAGCCAATCAGATGTCAGAATTCTCAAATATCGATATCTGTAAAATTTGATATTTTTCAAAAACTACTGAACAGATTTACACCATTTCAACAAAAGCGCGCTTTCTCGACCACAGCCTTTCTCCCTCACAAATTTGGCGTAATTCCGTTCAGCAGTTTGACCTGTAGCCTTGTCTAAAGTTTCCTATGGAAAATGCATTGAGAAAACACATTTTGGGACTCCCCTTTTTTCTCAGCCCCCCCTTGACCAATCACCCCCAAATTTTCAAGATAGGAGCTGACGCCAAAGTTATAAGCACATGGAGGGCTCCAGGAGAGGGGCCGCGCAACCCCCTCCCAACATGAGTGAAGCCCCGGGGCTGCGGGGACCCCAGCGGGACCCCGCAGCCCCAGCGTCCCCCAGCTATTATTTTTTAAGAAATGCCCGCGGGACCTAGCCCACCCGGGGACCTCATTAAAATCAAACATGGGAACCCGCGACCCCAGCGCGAATTGCGCCGATTTTTTTTTTTTATAAAAAATGCTTTTTTTGGCCCTGGGGTCCTTCTGGGACCCCCTGAGCAGGCCTAGAGGGTCACAGTGTTTCTACCATGCCCCCTTCTCTTGTTTTATACCTTTGTTTCTCTGTTTTCTAGTGACATGCTTCTACCGAGCCACAAGATGGCTGCCAACACTTCCTGGTTTGGAGTGTTCACAGCCAATCACAGTGAAGCTCGTGCACGGGACTTAGGCTCCGCCCAGATATCAAAACTTTTATTTTTCTTATTTCTCAGCAACCACTGAACGGATTTACACCATTTTACAAAAGGTCGCTTTCTGAGCCAAGCACTACCTTTTTGCCAAATTTGGGGTAATTCCGTTCAGTAGTTTCGGCTGTAGCCTTGCACAAAGTTTCCTATGGGAAATTGATTTTTGACTCTTATTTTTGTATTTCTCAAAAACTACTGAACGGATTTACCCCATTTAAAAAAAGGTCGCTTTCTGAACCAAGCTCTACCTTTTTGCCAAATTTGAGGTAATTCCGTTCAGCAGTTCGGGCTGTAGCTCATCGCAAAATTTCCTATGGAAATTAACATGGAGAAAACGCGTTTTGGGACCCCCTTTTTCTCAGCCCCGCTTGACAAATCACCCCCAAACTTTCAAGATAGGAGCTAACCTAAATAGTGCAACTTTTTGCAAAATTTCATAAAGATTCGTCAAACGACGCCAAAGTTATTAGCACATCAAAAATGCTTTTCCTATTGAAACTAGGTTGTAACTATAACTACCTACTGGCGACCGCCAGTAGGTAATTTATATATAATATATATCTATATATATACATATATATTTTTTTTTACCCCTATATTAAAAATCTGAAAATGTGTATTTACGTGTTCAATAGTAAAAACCCCAAATTGTTGCTTATACTCTAGAAAAGCTAAGAGGCCCTTTGGTGCATACAGGGTTATCCACTGGCCACTGAGCAGTGCAAACTTCTGAATGTACAACTAAAGTTGGTACTTCAAGGTATCAAAATAATCCTTGCATTAATCCAGACTTTATGCTCAAGTCAAAGTTAATTTAGATTTTAAGTAAATGGTGACTTTAGAAAATTGCCACTCTGTAGCCCAAGGTTTTACAGTGAATGTTTATGGCTGCTGGCCTCAAGACAGCCTTATGCCCTCCTGGGGGAGGTGTGAACAACTCTCAGGAAGGAATTCAAAGGGCCTGCCATTGGAAGAGCCTAAAAGACAAGCTTCGAGTAGGAAGCTGCCTTTGGAGTACAAATGGTGGGAACACACAAGAGGTGCTCCACTCTTGCTCTGGTAGACAGGTTGGCATCAGGAAGAGAGAGGGGAAACTGTTACCAAACCAGATGATATTTAGCCCTCAGGTAGCCACACCTCTTGGGTGGGCTACTGAGCACCACACACCAAGAGAGGAGTCCAGCGATGTTGGGAGTAGGCAGAATATCTCATCCCTGAAGGCATGCTCTGAGCATAAAAATGGCACCACTGGAACACAGACCTCAGATCACATCTATACTGAAGAGTGGACTGATGAAGGATTGCCCTGCTGTTCCCTGGACCCAGCAAAGTGAGGCTGCACCAAGACCAGACCTGCAACTAGCAAAGAGAGGATTGTCCCTATGGTACCCTGCTCAAGGAAGAGTCACTTCCTAGCCTCAGACAGAAAGAGTGACTTCAAGAGCCAGTTGTCTGGCTTCGTGTTAAAGCTACAGGGCCACAAAATCCGAAGAAGGCTGCCTTAGTGAATTGGTAGGCAAAATTACCCTTAAAAACTGCACCAAGTCTACTAGACCCAGAAGAGCGTCAGAGTGCAGTTTTGCTGTTCAAGTCGGGGGTTATCACCAGTTAAATGGAACTGCTTGTTTCTCTGTAACCGGAGACCAGTAAATCAGTGGCATCTGTTTTTAGGTGACCTTCAACCAGACTTCAAGGGACATCGACCGCTGTGTCCCATATCATCCCACTGTAACAGTGGACCGAGGAGTACCCCCAGGAAGTCCCTTGTCAACAGATCAGGATCCTCAGCATCCCTCAGCATCTTTAGCATCCTGTATCCCTTTCATTAAAGTCTAGGGTGCTTCACCCATAGAACCTGGACCTGGATTTGGGACTGCATTGAATGTGAAATAACTGTCCAACCAAGCCTCATTGGCGCCCGTGACTCACGCTTTGTCGCAAGTGGTCATTGAAAGTGCGGTAGTTCCCAATGCTTCTGTGTGATTTGAATGAAAAGCGATGTTTTACTATTTGCTTATTAATTTACATATCCAGAACCCTCTGGTAGATTTTGTTTGTTTTGGTGTCTAAAAATGAATAAATGAAAAAATGAATACAAATGAGACCTATTTTTGTAAATTTGTGCTGGTTTTCCTTTATATCATGTTTCTTTCTTATCTGATAGTTTGGTACTTCTACATGATTTCCACTTGCTCCTTTGACGAAGACTGACTGCTCAGGGTTGAACTAAGGTTGCAAATGGTTCAAGTTGGATTGGTGAGTTTATTACAAGGTTAGGTCACACAACCACAACATATAAACAACTGCTTCCCTCACACCCTCCTTAAATCCTATCAGAAATTACTATATTCTTCTCCTTGGGTAAACGTCTGAGTAACTGGAGTGTTGTCGGAACACTTTCAGAGACAGGAATGTCCACTGTCTGCACTGCTATTCGCTCTACCACCTACAATTTCAGACTAGATGCTCAATACTGGGATATTTGCTGGATCATGGCCATGAGGATTGCATTGTCCTTTATGCAGACAACATCTTGTTTAGCTAAGGTTTTCCAAATAGCCTGGATGGATGCAAGTTGGACTATGAGTCCATTACACGGTGAGCTCGCACAACCACACCATATAATAAACTGCTTTCCTCACACCCTCTTTAAATCTTAGGTGAAATTACTGTATTATTCTACTTGGGTGAAACTCTGAGTAAATGGGGTGTTGTCCAAACCCTTTGAGAGACAGGGATGTCCACTGTCTGCACTGCTATTTGCTCTACCATTGAGCCGCTTGTGATGTGAGTCAACTAGATGCTCAATACTGGGATATTCGCTGGGCGGAGGACATGAGGATTGCATTGCCCTTTACAAAGACGGCATCTTGCTTTATGTAGGAAGGCCCTCCCTCACCATCCCTATGATTCGCCACATACTCGACATCTGTGGGGAGGCCTCAAGACTATGTGTTAACTTGGCAAACCTATGGTAGTTCTCGTGTATAGTGAGGTGCACCCTAACCATTGCGGATCGCGAAGAGCTCCTAAGGTGCAGCTGGAATTTAAGTACCTTTGAATTTATATTACAACAAAGCCAGAATTAGACCTCACATGGATAAATGGAGCAAACTTCCACTTTTCATCATAGGGTGGGGACCATATTTAAGATGATTGTATTACCCAAACTTCTTTACATTCTACAACATTTCGACTTCCCTCTCCCTGATGGCTTCAATACTTTGCAAACACAAAGAGATGATGGACAAGGCGCTGAAACTTTTAAAACACTCACCCCCAGTCACAGATCTGGGTTGAATCCATCATCGTTCTTTAGCTCACTTCGCCACCTCCGTTCAGACCCAGCTATATGTAAATCAGTCTTGACCCTTTGCCTCATGGGAACAGTCCAGCCCGAACTGCCAAGCCAGGTCTTCCATGAACTGGAAACAAGCATCCTGAGACCGGTTTTGGGGTAACACCCCTCTTCAGCCAGGCTAGCTTGAATCCAGTGGCAAAGTGAGCAAGGGACCCACGTCTGGGTATACCCAGCCAACTTAGGACAAACAAAGCAAACACAAAGAGAAATAACTGGTTACCATTGAGTTAATTCGCTAAATGTTTACAATATCCATATGATAGTGGCTGAGGCACTGCTGATATTAGACTGTACTACTGGGTGACACAGTTAATTCCTATTAATGACTCGCTCTTAGCTGATAGATCAGACCCAACTGTCTGATTGGAGAAGGAGACCCTAGGTACCCCTCAGCTTTTGTCAATAATGTTCAGCTGACAGGTCCCACAGTCTCTCTCACAGGTTATGAGGATCTCTCTAGGTTGTTGGTGTAGGAACCTGAAGGGAATGGGCTGGCACAAACGTATCACCAATGAGACACCTTTATGGCATGGAACTTGGTCGCCATCTGTGAATACACTGTTGGGATTTAAGTCCTGAGATACTATAGGGATTTCCAAAATTGAAGGTGTCTGGGAGGAGAGTCTCTGAGGTTGTTGGATCAGCTCCTGACTTTGAATGCCATAACTTTCAATTTTTCCGATACCTACAACTAAGGTATGCCCTAGACGTCTATAAGGCGGAGTTGACACAGGTCCCCAACTTTAATCCACTTATATCCAAGATGACATTGGGTAGAATTGGGCCACGGTTATCTCCTCAGTTTATTGAGTCCTTGTTGTCAACACCTCTTGCCCCTTAATATTCTTACATAAGAAATAAGAACAGGACTTGGGTGCTTTGGAGTAAGAGGACTGGGTGGAGGTTAAAATGGCTGCCTGCCCGTTGATTATCTCGTCTTGCTTCCACCCGATGTACTTTAATTACTTCTACCATATTTACTACATGCCATCTTGGTTGTGCATAATGGACGGGTTGCAGATGTCCGGTGCCTAAAATGTCGAGTTACAGAAGCATCCTTCTTTCATGCAGTGTGGGAGTGCCCTGTAATTCAGATTTACTGACAGAGCATACATATCGAACTTGAACAGGTCACAGGGCTGCCCTTGGCTCTTAGGCTACAAACTGCCCTGCTCGGCAGATGAATGGGGAAGTTCGGCATTGTATAGGCTCATTTTCACAGGCATGCTACTGGCAAAAAGGGACATTGCAAAACGCTGGAGGGTTACTCTCCCCTGCCCACCGATGAATGGTACAAGGGGATGGACTGGTGTGTTGTTGCTGAGGAAGCTGTGTACAAAGCAAGGGGATGTCCTCAGAAACATAAGACAATATGGGGCGGTTGGTGGGCTTGTTTTCATCCCATGCCTGCTGCACTGTAATACTGAAATGCTGTGTCTGTATGTAGTGTTAGTATTCACCTCTTTGGTCTTGTCTCTTCATTTTTTGCTGGAACCTTGGGATATGATGCTGGTTAATTGCAAATATGGCCATGAAATGCTGCAAAATATTTGTTTTTGGGTTGACTGTTTATTTTATATAATAACAAAACAAATAAAAAGAAATTTAAAAAAACAATCTGTATTTTTCAGATTCATCTAGGGACTTGCAAAATGCAACTGTTGTGCCATACGAATGGTCAGCCATATGTTTGGGAGTCCATTAATTGTACTGTATGTGGAGGGCTTAGCTACAGCCAGATGAAGCCTTTCAAATCAAATGTTGATTTCTTCAAAAATACACAGATTGGGGTGTTATACTTTTATAGGCTAGAATCAATCTACAAAAGTTTCTGTAAACTCTGATGTATGCAGAAAAAACAAATGGTTCTCTAGGCAATGGTGGCAATGTATTCCTGCAAACAGGGCTGAGGCACTCTGCACACACATCACCAATCATCATCTTTTCCATTTGCACAGCTATACATCACTCCTCTCAAAGTCTCCTTTCTTAGAGTGATGCTTCGGGCATGTGGGGAATGGAAAGTGTGTAGCTTCTCTGGCAATTCTGCCATTCTAAAGTAAGATCCTGCATTGGGCAGAATGTATGGCAAGACATACATTCCTTATTGGGCAGGACATGTAACTGTAGGGAATTGGAGGAGGGGAAGCAAACGTTCCTTTTGACAAAGATAGGCAAAATTAGTAAAAATATTTCACTGCCAAGGATATATTTCATACCTTAATTGTAAAGTTTAAACTTTGAACATCCCTAATTATGACTACACGCCCTTGTTCATAAATAGCTCATGTATGTTTTCTCTTTCATAAATGGGTATCTCAGCAAATGGCTTTGAGATAAGGATGGAGGACGGCTGGTGTAGGAGGTAGCTAAAGAGGAGAAACTGGTCACAGGATCAAGAAATGTTCAGCAGAAGATGGAGATCTGATGATAAGGCAGACTGAGTTAGTGGTTTTGACTTAATGAAGGGCATTAGGGTACCAACAGGAGTAGGTGAGGTGGGCAGGATAGTTTAATTTGATATGATTATTTGGGATAGTGAGAAAGTGGTAGGGGAAGGGTGAGAGAATGATCCTTGGGGATTAAAGATAAATAAATGGAAATTGTTGAGATATATGTGGTGGAACTTTGTGACATATCAGCAATCATGTAAGGTGTGATTCCAATACTAGATTGAGATATGGGAGATTTGAACAGAATCATTCAGGAAGTTGAATTTTTTTTATTTTTTTTTAAAGGGCATTTGTATAGCGCATGGCTACCCGGAGGCCTCCCAGCGCTGGGCATGCCTAATCAGATGGTGATGAGGAGATTAGAGAAACAGAATAGTTTTCAATTGTTTTCGAAAGACCAGGTGGTTGTGTTCCATCCGGAGATGGAGCGGCAGTGCGTTCCACAGTTTGGTAGCATTAAGAGAGAAGAGACGACCACCGCTTCTGGCCCTCTTGACTCTGGGGACTGCTACAAGGTGGAGGTCGTCCGAACGGAGTTTCCTGTTAGCTTTGTATGGGTGAATCATGGACGAGATTAATGGGGGCCCTTTCCCCTGCAGGGACTTATGCACGATGCAGAGGGCTTTAAAATTTACTCTTTCCTTCACCGGCAACCAGTGAAGGGAGCGGATGGCAGGTTTGGCTGAGGTGCGATTGGGTACACCCAGCAATAGTCTGGCTGCGCAGTTTTGGACCGTTTGGAGTTTGGTCGTAACTGCCATCGGGGCTCCCAGGTAAAGTGCATTTCCATAGTCAATCCTTGAGAGAATTAATGATTGAACTAGGACTTTCTTGGCTTGTGGAGGGAGGAGGGGAAGCACTTTCCTAGCCATTCTGAGCAGGCCAAAACAGGTGGCAACTGTCTTTCTAGCCTGCACCTTGAATGTCAGGTTCTGATCTAGCCAAATGCCCAGACTCTTTATTTCAGTTTTGGGAGCTGGCACTGGGCCCATGCATGCTGGCCACAAGGACTCCAGTGTCGCTTGGGTGGGGTTGCCCAGGATCATGACCTCGGCTCAAATGGAGAAGAGAAGAAATGAAAGCAGTTCGAAGCAAAGGGGCATGGGAGGCATTATGTACGAAGGAGTATTGAGGGTGAGCTGCATGTTAACAAAAAAGGAGTAGGTGAAATTTAAGGTAAGGAGCTAGTTATATCAAGTTAATTTTGTGTTGTTGTGCTGGGAAGTCTATTGTAAGGGAATATCTCAAGTTCCAAAGAAACACAAGATACCAGCAAATGGACTGGATTAAGGATAGAATGTTTTCCAATATATATACTTTCTTTTATAACCAGTCTCCTGCATGATATTTATTCCTTGGGCACAATTGCCTGATGAAATATTTACAAATGTTGCAGTTTGAAACTGCACAGAATTTAGAAAAATTAGCATATTGTGTAGTTTTTAAATTTCTGTACTTCTCTTGAGTAATGCATATTTTTGGCACCTCTAGAATATTTTTATATGTGCAAGCAACACATCAACATACTTATTAAGTCCACATATATGTAACACTAAAAGGTCTGTCAAATGAGAAAGGTCTGAGTCAAAAATTACATATAAATGTCAATTGAGTTCAGTTCAAACATGATGCTGAGCTAGACATGAATGACAGAAGCAATAGACTGAATACTCAGTTTAAATTTATGACTCTCATGACTGCATAGTGAGCATACACAGAGCTGAATATCAAATAAAAATGCCCAGCCAATGAGGAAGAGCGCAAGGTGAAGAGCAAAATATGCTAATCCAGAAGAAACCTAAACATCCCTAAGATCAGAACTCCATGTCTATGGTGACCTGAATAATAATGGTCATCCAGGGTTTCATATTTAGATCAATTTGCTCCTTCCTGACAGGCGGCACCCAGTTAGTCAGCCTGGCCTCCTTTACTTTGGACGCCGTCAACCTCAGCTACAGATTTCTACAAGGATCATCAGTCCACTCAATTCTGTTAAATGCCTACACGACCTTGCTCACCAGAATCATCCACTTCCATGGAATCAACATCATATCCTGTGCTGATGAGTACCAGCTCCTACACTTTATCTTGGATAAGACATCAAACACCTGGAACAAATTCTCCGCCCGCATGACTAAAGTCACCAGATGGATGAAAACCTTCACAAGCTCAGCACAGACAAGGCACATGTAGCAATCTATGGCAAAGACTACTCGCTCTGGGAATCCACCTGGTGGCCTGCTCGAACTCAGACTCACACCTATCTCAGCAGCCCATGCAAAGAACCTCCAAATAGTAATCAACAACCAATTCCCCATGACCGGTCAAGTGAATGCAGTCTCCAGCTCCTGCTTTTACACCCTCTAGATGCTCAAGAAGCTCTCAAATGGCTCCCGACCAACACCGTTACACAAGCCCTCATAGCCAGCAAACTGGACTATGGCATCCAATTCTATGCTGGAATTAATGCTCAACTGACCAGAAGACTCCAGAACATGTAGAACTCAGTGGCAGGTCAACCATCAATCTCCCATCCCACACTCACATCACCCTGCACCTCCAAATCCACAAGCAGGTACTCTTCAAACTCCATACACACACACACACACACACACACACACACACGCACACGCACACACGCACACACACACACACACACACACATATATTTAAATTCTGGCTGTTGCCCTGAAAAGGGATTATTTGAGGCATGTTATGGCCATTTTTCAGGTCAGTTAACCTTACATTGCCAATGCACAGCGTTTGTCAGACCAATATAACATATTTAAGACACTGTATTATAAGTCTATCACATCTCTTTGTAAACACACTTTCCTATTGATTTTTGCAAGGCTCCTTTGACGTCTTTGTTCCTCAGACTGTATATCATTGGGTTTAACATCGGTGTCACAATAAGGTAAAACACAGACACCATTTTATCAAAGTTGGGAGAGTGGCTTGACCGGGGTCTCATGTACATAAAGATGGCAGTGCCATAGAAAATGGTGATGACTGTCAGGTGGGAGGCGCAGGTGGAGAATGCTTTGGACCGTCCCTTTGTGGACTTGATTCTGAGGATAGTCACAAGGATGCGAAGATAAATTACTCCAATCAGAAACACTGGGATCAGCAATATGAGCACACCAACGACAAAGATGACAACTTCATTAATGAAGGTGTCAATACAGGACAACTTCAGGACAGCTTGTAATTCACACAGGAAGTGGTTAATCTTATTTCCACACAAGGGGAGATGCAATGTGGGTGCGACGTGTACTATAGACAGAAGGAAGCCACTGATCCAAGTTGAAGCTGCTACCCTGATACAGGCTGCCCTGTTCATGATGGTCATGTAGTGCAAGGGGTTGCAAATAGCGACATAGCGGTCGTACGCCATGACAGCAAGGAGGATACATTCCGTCTCACCCAAGGACAGGTGGATGTACATTTGTGCTGCACATCCTGAAAAAGAAATAGTTTTGTTTGTAAGCAGTAAAATTGCCAGCATTTTGGGGCTAATGCTTGTAGTGTAGCAGATGTCTAAGAAGGAGAGGTTACTCAGAAAGAAGTACATAGGGGTGTGGAGACGGCTATCCAGTTTGCTGACAATAATCAGGATGCTGTTTCCGACCAGTGTGGCCATGTAGATTGAAAGAAATACAAAGAAGAGGATAAGATTAATCTTGGGGTCTTCGGAAAGGCCCTTCAGGAAAAAATCAGTCCCCAAGCTCTGGTTTTCCTCTTCATAATATTGGCTCTGTCTTATCTGCAGAAAGGAAGATCAAACAGTTATTAAGATGCAGCTGACATTTCTTGTGACTCAATTAATGTGCAACATAGCTCAGTGCCTTCATGGTATGAAGGTGTAACCCCACGGATTGTTCAGTCAAGAAGAATTTTGAGTTTTTTCTGAAAGAGAATTGTGTTGCATTCTCTCCTGGGAAAGAGATGCCACACATGAAACATCAGGTGAGATTTTTTATTTCTAGACAACAACACACCATGTCCTCTATCTTTCACACCCTCTCAGCAGTGCCTTTTTTACTGCTTTTCCTCTTCCCCTTCTTCCCTTGTGACCCCACCCCCAGTCAGTGACTACATGGCCTCTGGTAAATCAGCTGGGTCCAAGTGCTCTGCCTGACCTCTGCCTGCTACAATACCACAAGTTGCTGTCAAGTGAGTGCAATGAGAGCTCAGGACAGTAGTGCCACAGTTTACTAAGTGCAGAGACAGAATATTGAGTAAAAAAATATTGAGTTGCACAAATATCGAGTCATTAATATCGTGGTTCAGAAATATCGACAGCAAGAATATCGTGGTCAAGAATATTGACTTAAGGTAAGTGAAATCGATTTTAAAAATATCGAAGTGTTTAAAATCATTTGCAAAAATATAGTTGTTAAAAATATAGGGGCTCATTACAATGGCGGAGGGCCCGCCACCGCCAGCCAGTCGGTGGCGGGCCCTCCGCCATCGTACTGCTGTTTTCCCCTCGCCATATTATGATGGCGGGGGAATCGTTGGTTAGGTGTGGCAGTCGTAAAGACCTCCCGTCATGGTTCCATCAGGCGGTCCTTTTCCAACCGCCTGTCTGATGAAAACATTGGGTAACATTGCGGCGGTGCCTTGCAGGCACAGCCGTAGGGATTATGATATCCCTTTCCTCCGTTCGTTTTGCGGCGGACAAGCCACCACAAAACAAATAGTGGAAACGGATTTGGGGGCCTGTAGCAGGCCCCCCTCAATCCTAGGTGCAGGGACATGTACCCTGGGGGGCACATATCCCTGCCCCATGTGGCAGGCACATCAGGGTGTCTGCCATGTAGTGCAGGGATATGTCCGCACCCTCTATTTTGCGTTGTGGCAAGGGCTGCTGACTGCATTCCAGCCACAATGAAAAATATAGGTGATGCGACCACCGTGGTGGTGGTGGCATCGTGATTAGGATTGTGGGGAGGCCGCCTCATAGGCGGCCGGTCCCAAATCCGTATTGATGGCGGCCGGACTAAAGTCTGTCTGCCATCGTAATGAGGCCCATAGTTTTTTTATTAATGTTATGTATTTTAGTATTTATTTTATATGTATGTGATGTATGTTTTTTTGTGTAAGAATTGTGTGTATTTTTAATATATGTGTTACATTATTAGTAGTTAATAAGGGGGTCATTACGATAGCGGGCGGATCGCCACCGCCCGTATAGTGGTGGCGATCCGCCCGCTATTTCTCACCGCCCGCATTCGATTTCCATCTGCCATATTACGATGGTGGGGGGGACCCCGGTGGACGGAAAGACCGTCCGCCGGTTTTCCGCCGGTCTGACAGGAGACCGGGCGGAAAAGGGTTCTGATATGGTGGCGGTGTCTGCAAGACACCGCCATCCATAATAGCATGCAGGCGGAAATGTGCCTTCCCATGGCGGCGTTGCCACCATGGAAAGGCATGTGGTCTTTGCCTTTGGGGGCCCGTAGCGGGCCCCCATATAGTTGGGGGGGGTGGGGGATGCACATGGGGGGTATCTATGGTACCCCCCTGCATTGGCATGGACAAAGTGGCAGGCACCGTGCGGTGCCTGTCACCTTGTGCATGCCAATGCATGACATCTATTCCCAGCATTGTGGCAGGCGGTGCTGTGAGCACCGCCCGCCACAATGCTGGGAATAGGGCTTGCCACCGCCACGGTGGTGGTGGCATCCTAATATCAGGTGCGGGACCGCCGCACCCCTTGTGGACAGTCCCGCATTTCGTTGCAGTGGCGGGCGGACTTTGTCCGCCCGCCATCGTAATGATGCCCTAAGTTTTTTTTATTTGAATTTTGCGTTTTTAGTTCCGTAGCGGGTTGTGGGTTTATAGGGGAATAGGGTAAGAAGTAATTTAATTATACAAAATGTATTGATTATTTTTTATTTATTAATATTTGTTTAATTGAGATGTTATAGTGTTAAATGTGTAAAGTAATTTATTATTAATCAATTAATAATTGGTTGTTAATTGATTTTAATAAATTAATTAGTAATTAATTATGGTAATTTTGCAATTAATTTTAGGTGTTTGTTGTGGTGTTCATAGGTGTAAAGGGTGGGAAGTACTTTATTTTTAATTTATGAATTAATAATTGGTTGTTAATTAATTTCAATTAATTAATTGGTAATTAATTATGGTAATTGTGTAATTAATTTTAGGTGTGTGTTGTGGTGTTTATAGGAGTAAAGGGTGGGAAGTAATTAGTATTTAATTAATTAATATATAGTTGTTAATTAATTTTAATTATTTGATATTTATTTTGGGTAATTGTTTATTTTTTGTGTGTTGTTTTTACTTCTAAAGGGGTAAAGGATGGGTACTAAATACATTTTAATTATTTAAATATTAGTTGTTAATAGTAATAGTTTTTAATTTAAAAATAAGTTTTAATTGTGTCTTAATATTTTATAGTTTAATTTAAGTGTGTGTTGTGTATATTATAGTGTTAAAGTGTGTGTAGTCAATTAATGTTTATTAGTTTTTTTATTAATAATATTTTTTTAATTGGTTATTAATTATGTTAATTATGGAAGAAAATGTATTTAAAAATGTGTGTTTTGTTATTGGTGTGGTGTTATAGGGTAGGAAATAAAAGAAATACATTTATGTAATAATTAATTTTTTGTTTGTAAATATTTTCTAGTTTAAAAGAATTATTTTTTATAAATGTATTTATTGTTTTATTTTATATATTATTTATTGGTTTTTGTTATATGTAATTAATATTATAATATGTTTTCTTTTTATATATTTAATATATTTGATTTTTCATTTTTTTAATATTGTTTATTTTTATGATTTTTTTATAAATTTTAATATTTTTTGATTTTGTTTTAACTGTTTAAGTGTGAATAGTAATTTTTGTCTCTCCGCTATCCAACACTTTCCTTAATGATGCACTCACCACTGTGGGAATAGTAATTTTTACCTCTCCGCTATTCAGCACTTTCCCTACTGTTGCACTCACTGGAGTTGGAATAGTAATTTTTACCCATCCGCTATCTAACACTTTCCCTATTGTTGCACTCAGTGGAGTTGCAATAGTAGTTTTTAGCCCTCTGCTATCCAACACTTTCTCTACTGTTGCACTCACTGGAGTGGGCATAGTAATTGTTACCCCTTTGCTATCCAACACCTTCTCTACTGTTTTACTCACTGGAGTGGGAAAAGTAATTTGTACCCCTCCGCTCTCTAACACTTTCCCTACTGCTGCACTCACCGGAGTGGGAATACACATTTTTACCCCCACGCTACCCAACACTTATCCTATAGTTGCATTCAGTGGAGTGGGAATAGTAATGTTTACCCCTCCCCTATCCAACACTTTCTCTACTGTTGCATTCTTTGGATTAGGAATAGTAATTGTTACCCATCCGCTATCTAACACTTTCCCTACTGTTGCACTCACTGGAGTTGGAATAGTAATTTTTACCCCTCCGCTATCCAACACTTATCCTACTGTTGCATTCAGTGGAGTGGGGATAGTAATTTTTACCCATCCGCTATCTAACACTTTCCCTACTGTTGCACTCACTGAAGTTGGAATAGTAATTTTTACCCCTCCGCTATCCAACACTTTCTCTACTGTTGCACTCACTGGATTGGGAATAGTAATTTTTACCCCTACGCTATCCAACACTTTCCCTACTGTTGCACTCACCGGAGTGGAAATGCAAATTTTTACCCCTACACTATCCAACACTTATCCTACTGTTGCATTCAGTGGACTGGGAACAGTAATGTTTACCCCTCTGCTATCCAACACTTTCTCTACTGTTGCATTCTTTGGATTAGGAATAGTAATTTTTACCCATCCGCTATTTAACACTTTCCCTAATGTTGCACTCACTGGAGTTGGAATAGTAATTTTTACCCCTCCGCTATCCAACACTTTCTCTACTGTTGCACTCACTGGAGTGGGAATACAAATTTTTACCCATGCGCTATCCAACACTTATCCTACTGTTGCATTCAGTGGAGTGGGAATAGTAATTTTTACCCCTCCGCTATCCAACACTTTCTCTACTGTTGCTCTCTTTGGATTGGGAATAGTAATTTTTACCCATCCGCTATCTAACACTTTCCCTACTGTTGCACTCACTGGAGTTGGAATAGTAATTTTTAACCCTCCGCTATCCAACACTTTCTCTACTGTTGCACTCACTGGAGTGGGAATACAAATTTTTACCCCTCCGCTATCCAGCACTTTCCCAACTGTTGCACTCACTGGAGTGGGAATAGTAATTTTTACCCCTCCGCTATCTAACACTTATCCTACTGTTGTACTCACTGGAGTGGGTATAGTAATTTTTACCCCTCCGCTATCCAACACTTTCCCTACTGTTGCACTGACTGGAGTGGGAATAGTAATTTTTACACCTCCGCTATCCAACATTTCTCTACTGTTGCTCTCTTTGGATTGGGAATAGTAATTTTTGCCCTCACCACTATCCAACACTTTCCCTACTGTTGCTCTCACTGGAGTGGGAATAGTAAATTTTACCCTTTTGCTATCCAACAGTTTCCCTATTGTTGCGCTCACTGGAGTCGGAATAGTAATTTTTACCCCTCCACTAGCCAACACTTTCCCTTCTGTTGCACTCACTGGAGTGGGAATAGTAATTTTTACCCCTCCGCTATCCAGCACTTTCCCTATTGTTGCACTCACTGGAGTGGGAATAGTAATTTTTACCCCTCTGCTATCCAACACTTATCCTACTGTTGTACTCACTGGAATGGGTATAGTAATTTTTACCCCTCCGCTATCCAACACTTTCCATACTGTTGCACTGACTGGAGTGAGGATAGTAATTTGTATCCCTCCGCTATCCAACACTTTCTCTACTATTGCTTTCTTTGGATTTTGAATACTAATTTTTGCCCCATCACTATCTAACACTTTCCCTACTGTCGCTCTTACTGGAGTGGGAATAGTACAATTTACCCTTTTGCTATCCAACGGTTTCCCTATTGTTGCACTCACTGGAGTTGGAATAGTAAATTTTACCCCTCCGCTACCCAACACTTTCCCCACTGTTGCACTCACTGGAGTGGGAATAGTGATTTTTACCCCTCTGCTATCCAGCACTTTCCCTACTGTTGCACTCACTGGAGTGGGAATAGTAATTTTTTATCCCTCCGCTATCCAACACTTATCCTACTGTTGTACTCACTGGAGTGGGTATAGTAATTTTTACCCCTCCGCTATCCAACACTTTCCCTACTGTTGCACTGACTGGAGTTGGAATAGAAATTTTTACCCTCTGCTATCCAACACTTTCCCTACTCTTGCACTCATTGGCGTGGAAATAGTAATTTTTACCCCTCCGCTATCCAACACTTTCCCTACTGTTACAATTATTGGAGTTGGAATAATAATTTTTACCCCTCCACAATCCAACAATTTCCCTACTGTTGCACTCACTGGAGTGGGAATAGTAATTTTTACCCCTCCGCTGACTAACACTTTCCCTACTGTTGCTCTCACTGGAGTGGGAATAGTAATTTTTACCCTTCCGTTATCCAACACTTTCCCTACGGTTGCAGTCACTGGAGTTGGAATAGTAAATTTAATTCCTCCGCTATCCAACACTTACCCTACTTTTGCACTCAGTGGGCTGGGAATAGTTATTTTTACCCCTTTGCTATCCAACACTTTCCCTACTGTTGCACAGATTGTATTGTGAAATTTAAGTTTAAATATTATTTAATAGTTTAATGTTTTAATTTATCATAGATTTTTATTTTTTATATTTTAAATCATTAATATATATTGTTATTTTGTATATTATTTTAAACGTTTAACATAAATTAAAAATAATAGTTTAGTAATTGTTTTAAAGTAAATATATATGTATAAATTATTATGTTTGCGTTTTTAATTTTCTATTAAGTTTATTTGTTATAGTTTATTAAAATGTATATTGAATGTATTTAATTTTGTTACAATTATATTTAATATTTAATATATGCAATATCTATTATTTTATTTTATATTTGTATAATAATAGATATTTTATACATCTATATTTTTTACATCGATATTTTTTAGTCAATATTTTTGTACTTACCTGTTTAAGTATAGGAGTCGATATTTTTGTTGTCTATAGTTTTTACTCGATATTTTTTACATCAATATTTTTTACATCGATGTTGTGTCAGTGAACCAGTTTACTAAAGGGATATTTAAGGACCTTTAAATAGATTTGTTTTGGGATGAGACAGTGGGTCTTAAAGAGAACTAGGGCCTTTAAGGCGTGACAGTGTTGTCATTTTCAGGGTTGAGTGATGGAATACATGGGAGGTTAGTGGTGTGTTTAGGAATAGTAGCACAGCTTTGACCGTATTGAGCTCAGGGAGTTCTTTACTATCCATCATGTAAGGGAAAACAGTCACATTCCTAGGGCTGGGTACATATCTTCCTTCTTGTATGAGAAAAATTGGGTGTCATGAGTGCGGCTGAAGTAGAACAGACTGTAGTTATCTATGCTTTTAAGAGTGGAGGAAGTGGTTCTGTTGATAGGCAAGATCCCTGTCAGACTCCACACCAGTGCTGAAGGGGGTAGGAGAGGAAAGGGCAGAAGAATGGGTCATGGAGAATTTCTGGAGAGGAAGAATGTACATTTGAAGAGGGATATGTTAGAGACACATATACCCTCTTCGAAGCAATGGAGAATTATCATGTGGTGGGATCTTTGGAAGAACACTCTGACATGTATGAATACTAGTAGTTTTGTTAAACTAGGCTTGTGGCTTTAGGATGCTGCCTCCAGTTTAAGGGGATGTGTTTCTGACCTGGGTGGAAGGCAGACTAATAAATGTCAGAAGGCCACCACTGACGATATGAACCATTGGGTAGGTGAAATCTGTTTTCACAATGTGGTGTTAAATCCATCAATCGATCTACAGTTGTGGAAGTAGAACTCATCAGTGGAGGTATGGCAATGACTTATTTGAGTTTTTCTGAATCTTTTGCGGTGTTTAGAAGTGGGTTATCATATCGGTTAAGGGCAGGGTTAAGATTCCAACAGATTAATCAAATAGTCCAACAGGTACAGTATCAGGTGTGAAGCAATCACAAAACTTTGATAGAGACCTTGATTTCTTGGAGGTTGGCTGCATTGGAAAGAGAGAGAGAGAAGACAGGGTTTTGTGGCTGGTTACTTTTTTGGGGGTCTTTGTTATGGTTGTTTTTCATTTATCTCTGGCTACTTATTGGCACAACTAGAGGTATATGGAGATTTTGTCATAGGAAAGTGACAATGTTTACAGAATTGCATGAAAATGTTCGATGTTGGACCTAGACATGTTTTCTTACAGTGATTATGGTTTTGTGGTATTCTCTTATTTTAATAACAACAATCCCAGAGGCACGTATTTCCTTGCCTGGGGTTCCCACTTAATGGGACGCCTGTCTTGTTGGTGCTTGTTGGTGCTGGTATGGGAAGGACTACAGACTCCAGAGACGCTTGGGGCACCCGCTGCCCTCACCACTCATCCTGATTCCAGAGGCACGTATTTCCTTGCCTGGGGCTCCCGCTTTGCGAGATGCCCATCTTGTTGGTGCTGGTGGGGACAGGACTATAGGCCCCAGAGAAGCTCGCGGCAACCCCCACTTGCCACTCATCTTGCACCCGGAGTCACATAGTTCCTTGCCTGGGGCTCCTAATTCACAGGATGCCCATCTTGTTGGTGCTGGTGGGGGCAGGACTACAGACCCCAGAGACGCTTGCAGCACCCGCCACCCTCGCCACTCATCCCATGCCCAAAGGCGCATATTTCCTTGCCTGGGGCACCCACTTTGCGGGACGCGCCCGGGCACATGCTGGGCCGAAGACCAGGCCAAGAGTGGAAAGAGAGACTGCCTCAGTCGTCTGGTGCTTCTACATACGGATCTTCTTTCATGCACCTGAAAATAAGCACAAACTATTATCCCTCCTGTACTCTCACTCCTCTCTAATCTATTCCCTATATTTATTACTCTTTTACCTGAACAAAACACTGAGGGGTCGATTCCGATTCGGGCCGGAAAAAGCACCGACCGACTCGGATCCGGAAAAAATACCGACCGACACGTACCCGTGGCGCCCGACACGCCAAGTACGATGCAAGGCGCGAAAACTCCGACCGACACGTAACGAAACCAAGTCGACCGACCGAGCCGCACGGAAAACAGCAATCCGGCCGAAAAACACGCGAATCCAACCGACCGACACGCACCCGGAACAAATCCGACCGAAACGTACACGCTAACTCCAAACCGCTAAGTACGATGCAAGGCGCGAAAACCACGAGCGAGTCGGACGGAGGACAAGCCGGACGACCGACACGCATACAAAACCGAGCCGAAGCAACACAATACACCGCGACCGACGCGTACGCAGCATAGAAAACTGCACATACACAGCGTGAACGAAACGGAGAACACCGTACGAGACCAATGCAGGGTCCGACTCGGTCACAAGAACGTTTCCAACACACACAAACAGCACAAAGGAAAAATCACCCAAAAAAGGCCAAACAAGCAATTACCAAGCCAATAAATACTGGGGGGTGGGGACAGAGAACAAAGACACACCCACAACTCCACCTATATAAAGGACACAAATCACTACCATGAGCCTTTGCAAATGCCATTCCACTGCCAGCACCCAAGAGAAAGCAACCACACACCCACAGCTCATCCCTCACACAAGCCACACACCATCAGCACACCAACAAATACCTACCTCACATACACCCAGCAAAACACACACTCACACACCCTCACCTGCACACCAACACACACATCACTCACCATCACCACCCATCACCATGCCCCCCAAGAAGAATCACAAGTTCCTAGATTGTGAATTGGAAGTCCTAGTAGACGAGATCCTCAGGGTAGAGCCACAGCTGTTTGGCACATTGGTCCAACAGACCCCCATGTCGCAGAAAACCAAGATGTGGGAGAGGATCATCAACAGGGTGAACGCCCAATCACCATGTCGGCGCACAAAGACCGACATCCAGAACAGGTGGTATGACGTGCGCAGGAGGGTACGGAAACTGCTGAAGCAAGACTACATCAACAGCCAACACACCGGCAGTGGCCCTCCTGCCAAGCCAATATACCTCTGGCCCTGGGAGGAGAAGGTGCGGGCCATCCTACCGCCAGTGAGCATATATGGACTAGAGAACATCCCAGAGCCTGGTGAGTACACAACAAATGTACACAATATACTGCCACAAAACACACACACATCACTGTCAAGGGGAGAGTCAAACCATGCACTCATAGCAATCACACAGCAACCAGAACAGAATCATCCCAAAATGTGTATGTCAGTCAGATAAACACAACACATGCCATCAAAAAAGTCACATCCAACTGTGCCAACACATGTACAAACACAACCACAACTACAGCTAGGCAGTAGCACAAATAGAACTAACAAACACATCCAGACATGTAGCCACCACAACAACACCAACACACAGTGAAGACCACTCAAAGGAAGGAATTCTGTGAATGCTGGCCAAGTCTGTGTAGCCAATAGCATCATGGGAGTCGCAGTCACACATATTGCCCCCCCCACAACTGTCCCATCAACACCACCATGAACCATGCGCACATCACAGGGAGTGGAGAAGGACTCACAAGATGGCTGACACTGGCTACTGCTGTGGGGAGCACAAGGCCCTGCTGGCAACTGTGCACCAACAAACAGCAGGACACCACTGACTGACATCCTGAGAGACAACTTACACTCCCTGCAATGCAAGCACGTTCCATGGTGGGATATCTGGCTGGCTGGGTGGGAAGGGGGACTTGCAGCACTGACTATAGTCACCAGCACCTCCCCTCACACCCCCCCAACACAAACTCCACAGTACCCACCTGGTAGAATGCAATGCCCTCCATCCTAACACAAGATCCCACAAAGCACCACCACCCTGGGTTATGTTGTGTGAAGCACAGGGACACTCTTGGGACTCTTAGCCAAACAACTGCCAGGACAACACTCCCAGCCATCCTGTCAGCACAGCCAGCCCACCCCACAGGGAAGCAGAGTCAAAAGGAAGGAAGCATGGGCATGCTGGGAAGGGGGGTGGAGGCAATAGCATGATGGGAGTCGTAGTCACAGACATTGCTCAGCCTCACAACTGGCTCCATCAACACCACCCTGAACCATGCTCACATCACAGGGAGTGGAGAAGGACTCACAAGATGGCTGACACTGGCTACTGCTGTGGGGAGCACAAGGCCCTGCTGCCAACTGTGCACCCACAAACAGCAGGACACCACTGACTGACATCCTGAGAGACAACTTCCACTCCCTGCAATGCAAGCACGTTCCATGGTGGGATATCTGGCTGGCTGGGTGGGAAGGGGGACTTGCAGCACTGACTATAGTCACCAGCACCTCCCCTCACACCCCCCAACACAAACTACACAGTACCCACCTGGTAGAATGCAATGCCCTCCATCCTAACACAAGATCCCACAAAGCACCACCACCCTGGGTTATGTTGTGTGAAGCACAGGGACACTCTTGGGACTCTTAGCCAAACAACTGCCAGGACAACACTCCCAGCCATCCTGTCAGCACAGCCAGCCCACCCCACAGGGAAGCAGAGTCAAAAGGAAGGAAGCATGGGCATGCTGGGAAGGGGGGTGGAGGCAATAGCATGATGGGAGTCGTAGTCACAGACATTGCTCAGCCTCACAACTGGCCCATCAACACCACCCTGAACCATGCTCACATCACAGGGAGTGGAGAAGGACTCACAAGATGGCTGACACTGGCTACTGCTGTGGGGAGCACAAGGCCCTGCTGGCAACTGTGCACCAACAAACAGCAGGACACCACTGACTGACATCCTGAGAGACAACTTCCACTCCCTGCAATGCAAGCACGTTCCATGGTGGGATAACTGACTGGCTGTGTGGGTGGGAAGGAGGTCCGGCTGTCAACCAAACACAAGCAATGCAGACCATGTTCACACCCCAGAAAATACATAGAAATGCCCAAATAATGCAGGACAATGTGCCACACCAATATCAACCCCTGACTGTGACGACTTAGGACAATGCAATGTACAGGCCCGCACCCAGAGGCACAGTCACAACTGTCATGTGTGTCAACCATTGATGCCTGCAGAAACATGACATACATTGTTTGTGTCTCCCAAAAACAGGTGATGATGGGGACACAGCAGCAGACGCTGAGGAGTCCCAGTCCCAGGCTCAAGAGGATGCCGAGCTCACTGGCGTCGTACAGCCTCTGTCCTCCTCGGACGATGAAGAACAACCTGGCACATCCGGTGCAAGTCAACATGCAGCACCAGCAGGACCACCAGCTGCAGCACCAGCAGGACCACCAGCTGCACCCCCTGCACCCACCCCTACAACGACTGTCACCACAAATACCATCCCTGCCGACATGGACAGAATAAGGAGCAACACCAGCACAGTGACCCTGGACCAACCTGGGGCCATGGACACCACCACCACCACCAACCGCCAAGGTGGACCAGGGTTATCTGTGCGTGCCACTGCACACACTGCACATGTCAGCAGGGGTGGTGGGAGGGGTGGGAGACAGAGGTCGCTGCTTGCAGACGTTGCTGGTGTGCATGACGACCCACAACTGGTACGCATAGCTGATGCGTACCAGTCCAGCACCGGAGAGCTCAGCCAGGTAGTGGGGCTCCTCAGAGACATTAAACAGCAGCAGGCTGCCCATCATGCCCGCTTGGACTCCCACATGTCCCACGTGGAGTCACACATGTCCCGTGTGGACTCACACATGTCCAGCGTGGAGTCCAAGTGGGATGCACTGCATGAGATGACGGCGGTGCACAGGGACATTTTACAATGCCTCCGCCAGATGAACAGCAACCAGTCCACACCTCCCTGTGTGCCAACAACATCTGGTGCCGAACAAACTGCAACTGCCACAGGGAGGGAGGAGGGCTCTGGCGGAGAGTCCCCTGCACCGCAGCAGCCTGCACTTGAGGGCCCCCCCCAAGAAGAGGGGTCGTCCGAGGAGGGAAAGTGAGAGGCCGATGGCCAAGCGCAACTCCCAGGAAGCCTGAACCTGTTCTGGATGTTCGCCTTTGTGCACAGACTGTTCACCCTGTTGACGGCAACACTACTCCCACACATTGCATGGGGAGTACAAGTTGGACCAATGTCTCAGACAACTGTGGCCCTGATACTGGGGATCCTGTCTACCCGGACTTTCAATTCACCTAGGAACTTGGGATTGCAAGATTCATGTACAGCACAACCCATCCTATGCACTATTAACACAAATGTATCACAATAAACACACAAATACACCATACTTGCCTCTGTCGTGATTCCAACGTGGGTGCTGTTATGGGGATGATGAACTGCAAAATTACACTGTGTATGCGAACTGCAACAGCAAGGACAACACAGGCATGTGAGTACAGGCAACGTGACACACATGAGGGAGACACACCACCAGGGCTACACGACACATACACACCTAGGCCATCTGACTCATTGCCTACACTGATGTTGCCAGGGAAGACGGTGCAATGCACAGACACCACACCCATTCCCAGTTGGAGTCAAGTAGCCCACTGGTGCAGTAAGCAAATGGCAGTCAAATGTGTGACCACAGACAACGCACATCACAAAGTGAAGCACAGGTTTATTACACAGTTGCAACATGCCATAACCACTACAGATGCAAGGTAACCCCACCTGGTAGCGGGCACACAGTCAACAACTGTAGACGGAAGGAAGTCCATGGGTGTGGCGCACATCACCTGTAGGGACACAACAGCTACCAGCCTGGATGTGCAATCACGTCGTCGGTGGACACAGTTGACCAAACGAATCTGAAAGTACCCTGTGAAGGACAGAAATGACACACAGTCAAAAGCAATGGAGTACAGGACAGAACAGCAAAACTCATGCACAATACATGTTACAAGATACCCACCCAGAACCAAGTTAGCATGTCAACACTGTTGGGGAGTACAGCCCACCTGTCACCACACATCGCAACACACATCCAGTCAAGTAGCCCATGGACACACTCCAACAGCACCAGAGCACCACCCACACATCATGCCAACTCACATCATTGACATGACACCTCAGGATACTCACATTCAGCTAAAGAAGTTGGTGATGAGCTGTGTGCGGACATCACCATCACCATCATCATCATCATCATCGTCACTGGCATCGTGGTCCAGGCCAGGATCCTCCACAGGTGGCGGATGTTGGTCATTGTCATCCTGGATGAGAGGCAACTCCTTCCGCACTGCCAGGTTGTGGAGCATGCAGCAGACGATGATAATCTTGCACACTTTCGCAGGGGCATATGGGAGGGACCCTCCGGTCTTGTCCAGGCAGCGGAAGCGGCTCTTCAGGAGACCAAAGGTCCGCTCAATCACTCTCCTGGTCCGACCATGTGCCTCATTGTAGCGCATCTGGGCAGGTGTCACAGGGTTCCTGAGGGGTGTCAGCAACCACGGCATGTTGGGGTATCCTGAGTCACCTACGGACAGACAAGTGCACATTAGCTGACTTGGAACAGTGGGCGGAATACTACAGATCAGATCACACACAATGGCACAAAGTCAGTACACACCGACAAGCCAGGCACGCTGGTTCTGCATCTGTGCCATCATCCTGGGGATGCGACTACTCCTCATCACAAAGGCATCGTGTGCTGAACCAGGGAAACGGGCACACACGTGTGTGATGGTCATGCCTGCAAGACACACCACCAGTGCATTGACCGAGTGGTAGTGCTTGCGGTTCCTGTAGGCCTGCTCCTGGGCCTGTGGTGGTACCAAAGCCACATGTGTCCCATCAATGGAGCCAATTACATGCGGCATCCTCCCCAGGGCATAAAAGTCACTCTTCACGTCAGTGAGTCGTCGCAGTCTAGGGAAATAGATGTACCGGTTCAGGAAGAGCAACATTGCCGCCAAAACATCGCGGAGCACACGGCTGAACATGGTCTGTGACATCCCACCAGCAGTCGCCACAGTATGTTGGAAGGTACCGGTGGCAAAGAAGTGTAGGGCTGCCATCACCTTCACCTTGGGGGTCAGCGCTGTAGGATACGGCCGGCCAGGCTGCAAATGTGGGGACAACTGCACTGCCAAATCCTCAATCAGCTGCCTGGTGAAGCGGTACCGTCGGATGCTGTCCCGTTCCACCATCGTTTCCAGGTCTGGGAATGGCCGATGGACAGCAGGAGCCCTGCAGTGCAGAGGAGAAGTAAGCAAGATTGTCAGTCAGCCCACATATGCGGCATTGAACACACTCAAGATCCCAACATACATCATTATGAGGCACAACTACATGAAGTGTGCAGTACCGGAAGGACATGTATGGTACGTACATGGCCAACATCTGTCAACACGGTCCTACAGGTGGCATCAATTTGTCCCAGGTTGGCCCATTGGATATCATGATGCCGTGTCACAGTTCCCATCTCCTGCTGCCGTGTCACAATCACTCCCCACAGTGACATGTGAGGACAGATGTGCCCCAGGCACCACAGCTCAACGACAGGTACATTCCCAGGGACCCTGTAATGCCACATGGACACTGGCATCACATGGAGTATCATGTGTACACCACAGCAAAACAAACATGACCCCCACAGGTAGTGGCCCCACTTGCCACGGCAGGACAGACATGGATGTCTGTGACACACACGCACAACATCAGAGTCCATGCACACACAACGTGGATGTGGAGACTGTCTCCCATTGTGCACATGAAATCAGAGACATTGTAAACACTACATGCACAAAGACTGTGGAGGTCCATCACTATTGTGCCACTGGGACACCCTGGCTCAAACATACCGTCCCACATGGGACTCACGGGGTATGTGACATGACATACACAAACACCACTGTGAAATGTGACCATGGCACATGCACAGATATGAACAGTTGCACATCACAGTGGTCACGTACACGTAACACCCAGGATCCTGTCCCCATGAACACGTGCACAGCCTGGGGGTGGCTGCCCACAGGTGACACCCACAGGACAACATGTACACCAACATACACACAATAGGAAATGCAGCCTTACATGCCTTATGATAAGGTTTGGACAGGCTGTCGTGATGTAGGTGTGCCCCTCACTCCCTGGGAGCTATCTGTGGCTGGCATATGTCCATCTGAGACAGGCATGCTGACATATGCCAGTCACATGTACAGTGATGCGTTGTACTGCAATGGACCGATCGGTGCCTCCGGCCGGCCCATTGCATTCAATGTGTGCGGGTACGCGTTGTACCCCTGTGCGCGTTGAACTGCAATGGACCGATCGGTGCCTCTGGCCGGCCCATTGCTTTCAATGTGTGCGGGTACGCGTTGTACCCCTGTGCGCGTTGAACTGCAATGGACCGATCGGTGCCTCCGGCCGGCCCATTGCTTTCAATGTGTGCGGGTACGCGTTGTACCCCTGTGCGCGTTGAACTGCAATGGACCGATCGGTGCCTCCGGCCGGCCCATTGCATTCAATGTGTGCGGGTACGCGTTGTACCCCTGTGCGCGTTGAACTGCAATGGACCGATCGGTGCCTCCGGCCGGCCCATTGCTTTCAATGTGTGCGGGTACGCGTTGTACCCCTGTGCGCGTTGAACTGCAATGGACCGATCGGTGCCTCCGGCCGGCCCATTGCTTTCAATGTGTGCGGGTACGCGTTGTACCCCTGTGTGCGTTGAACTGCAATGGACCGATCGGTGCCTCCGGCCGGCCCATTGCTTTCAATGTGTACGGGTACGCGTTGTACCCCTGTGCGCGTTGAACTGCAATGGACCGATCGGTGCCTCCGGCCGGCCCATTGCATTCAATGTGTGCGGGTACGCGTTGTACCCCTGTGCGCGTTGAACTGCAATGGACCGATCGGTGCCTCCGGCCGGCCCATTGCTTTCAATGTGTGCGGGTACGCGTTGTACCCCTGTGCGCGTTGTACTGCAATGGACCGATCGGTGCGCACCCATTGACAATGGGCTTGCCTGGCAACGGACGCTGCTTTCGAATTCCGAACGAGTCGGTTGCTGTAAATTCAGTTGGTCACCCACAACAATGTTGCAAAATCATGTATGTCATGAAGTTGAAGATTTGAAGGATGCTGTGGGCGTGTTTTGGTGCTGCTATTCCATGGATTGGCCAGATTCAGAAGATGCAAACGACTTGGACCTATCACTTTGGACACAAGGGACAGTATCTGCCTCTCCAGCACAT
>CAWUFW010027342.1:0-27435 GCA_963921515.1 Calotriton arnoldi | reverse complement strand
GTTTTTGCAAGGAAACGCCTACTCTGTATATCATTAGCGTTAGTTGTCACTCTCATCCGTGGCGATGTTTTTGCGCCAGCTATCGCTGGAAAACTGGCGATATCGGCAGTTTGCACCAGCTTGGGAATAGGACGATAAGTCTATCGCCACTTTTGCAGCGCTAAAGTGCCGATGAATCGGCGATAAGTCCTTGAGAATATGCCCCAGAGTTTTGTCTTTAGTGTAGTGGAAACTATTTTCCGACACATAGTGGAGGTGGAGAGAACATGCACAGGCGGGCCTCAGTGATGCAACCGTCCCTCGCACATTGTTGCTGTAGGGTGCACCATGGGCAATCCCATTTCGAGCTAAGAAAAGATTTAAAGGTAAAACATTACCAGGGATCCTCATGGTTCAGCAGATGTGAGCGGGATGCAGGTTTTAGCTGCAGAAAGCGTGGGGGTTAGACCCGTGGGACGACGCAACGAGAGAACGGAAAAGAAAGAAACGGCATCGGACCAACTTTCTTTTCCTCACAGCTGTGACCTGTTCTGCTTCCTGAACTTGCATCTGCCTGTTTCTTCCTGCTCTGAGAGCAGCACAGATGGATGCCAATGCGAGGAGTAACTAATTCAATTTTAAGTGTCTGCAAGATGAGGCGAATAGTCAATCTGGCACCCCAGTGGATACATTCATCCATTGCAGGCCTGTGTTTAAGCATGTGTCCATGGGCTGGTATCCGGGCTCGCCCACTCAACCCTTCATGCTTCTGAGGTTGATAAAATGAACCCCATTCAGGTGGGTAACGCATCTGTTGTTATGCTCTTGTATGGCGAATGCTCGCTTTACATCTACACTTACACACAGAGGGGCATATTCACAAGAACGTGTGATAACCACCGCAAGTGCAGCCTGACGCAACTCTGCATATCGCAGTCAATCGTGGGAAAATAACTCCGTATTCCCAACACCGCGGGACCTTGCGATAGACACACAAGAACGTGACAAAGGAACACGTTAAAAGCAACGCGACGCCGCAAAAACGCGAAACCCCAACGCGAAAATAGTAGCAATGATGCCAATAGCGATACAAAAATCTGCGAAAAGCAGCCACAGGCCTGCAATTCCCACGCATCATGCGGGAAAATGCACTATAAAAATAGAAGAAAAAAAACAAACAAAAGACAAACAACAGCGAAGCACAATGGAGGCACCTGGAGTAAGCACAGAGGATAACCAGAACCCCACAAGCCCCACGGAGGACCAGCCTGGGACCTCGGGGTCAGGGAAGGGCAAGGACAAGAAGAGTCGGAAGAAGCGGTTCAGTCGCAGGAAAACAGGATCCTGATAACGGAGGTGATAGTATACCATCAACTACTATTCGTCACCTCCACCGTGTCACTGGCAACAAAAAATGGAATATGACAGACCATCGTGGACAAGATGAATGCAGTCAGAGTGCTGAAGAGGACAATGGACGAGGTCAAGAGGCGCTGGAATGATCTGAAGCGCAAAACCAAGCTGAAACTCGCAAACAACCTGAAGGCAGCAATGCAGACTGGAGGTGGGAGTCCAGCGACACAGGAGGAGCTGGACGAAATGGAGGAAATGGTCTCCTAAGTCATCAGTGGGGAGACAGTGGCAGGAGTGGGTGGACCGGACACTGCTCAACATGACCGGACACAACAGCAACAGGGTGAGTAACCACCAGGGACTGGGAGAACAGGGGAGATGGGCACAATGGCACACATGCACAAGTAAGCACAGCACATCTGCGTACAAACCATGCCCCAGACCCCCAACTCCCACCAAGAGACCAATCCACACAGGTATGCAACATCTCAGCACCGCATAACCACAGAAGCCAGAGGCACACCGCATGTAAGGGATAAGGGGCAGCGAAATCAGATCAGCAGGGGCGACTCCCCCAAAATGCGGCGCACACACATTACATGCAGAGCACATCAACATTGAAACGATGTGGTACAAACCGCAGCACGTCCACAACAGAACAGAGGACACAACTGCTGCCGCATGTGCGTAGAAACTGGCCAATCACATTTGGCACTGCATAGAAATGTGAGTTGACAATGTACAAGTACAAACACACATCCGTGATGTAGTCGGAATGTCCACTGTCCCGCATCAAATAGGCAGCCCCCCAAACAGTCACAATGTACACTGTCACGCAGTCTGAATGTGAACTTGTACAATGCGTCAACATACATGTGAACATGATGTTAAACTGCATCTCCCCTCCACATTGCAGGGGGAAATCCAACACCTCCTGCAGTGTAGTCCGAACCTCTCTTCTCTGATGATGAAGATGACCACCTCACCTTCGACTCCGACGCCCTCCAACAGCTCGTGGAGAGCCTACGCAGCCCACTTCCAGGAGCAGGGCAGCCCAGCTGCCTCGAGGAGTACCCACCCCCTGCACAGTACACACAGCAGGCAGCACCCACCACTACGGCCGCCTCCCAGGACCCCCACGATGAACACATGGCCTTCCAACGCCGTGTGTTGGGGTGCCAGGAGAAGCTGGCTGAACAGGTGCAGGTGGGCTTTGACCGCATGGCAGCCAAACTAGACGCCATACGTGGGTGTCTAAGTCCCATCAGGGACCACTCACAGTCCCTAACGGACACCCACAGTCCGCTCCATGCTCTCCAACGAGCCATGGCTGACATCGCTAGAGTCCTGACTCTGCGACAGGAACGACTGTCAAGTCAGAGTGCCTCCAGCGAGCTCGCCCAGGAGTTGGGACACATGCGGAGGATCATGGAGAACATGGAGCGGACGCAGGCGGAAAGAGCGGCTGCCAAGGCTGCACACCAGCGAGATCTAGCTGGGTCCCTCCATGCCATTAAGACCCTCCTCATGGCTTTGCTGCCACAAGGCCTTGCGCTGATGCATGCTGCTGCTACCACCCCATCCACATCTCCGGCCCCTGATGTGTCAGTGCCACACAGTGCTGGAGACATAACACCACCACCCACATGTGAGGGACAGGAAACAGGAGTGGACGAAGATGCAGATGAATCTGCCTTCGTGGTCAGAAGGACGCAGTAGCATACATCTCCGCCATGTGGCCTGTTTCTGCTTGGTTCTGCCCTCTGCATCATCACCTTCCACTGTCTCCCGATGCACTCTGCGACACTCACCTCGGACCCCGACATAGACTGCCATATTCTGTTTGCTCACCAATGACACAGCTATCAGACTGCGGACTGAACTCCTCCTCGCCTGATGTACCGGTCACTCCCTGAAGGACTCTGTCTGGCCCTACGCGGGCCGATAATGCGAAGTGGTGTTGGCATGGCCCTGTACTGCTCCAGCTGCAACATGCCCTTGATTGTGCAATAAACATTCATATTCACACAGATGTGTCATGTCTATGATCTTTCAAGTGTGGAAGTATGGATGAATGTAGGGTCAGTGATTCCCCCTTACGTTCATGTTGCCCATGTTGTGGGACTTTTGTCACTGGGTGGCACATTTCCGTTGCGGGCCGGGGGTTGCCGACACTTCAACAGAGACACATCCATTAGTCACTTCCTTGTCCAGCCCAGGACGGAACCATGCCCAGAGCCCCGGGGTCATTGTTCACACCCTTACGCTGGACTGGCATACGCCAGGGCAGCCCACTCCGCTGACGCACACAGGAGGGGACGACAATGCTACATGTCCCAGCTCTGCACTGCAGGGATCTGCAGCTCACAGGTCTAGTTGTCAGCATGCCACAGCCACTCCCTCACGGCTGGTGTACTCCCACACCACACCCATCCAGCACAGGCGTCACACGACATGTGACCCTGCCAATAAAAATGGCCTGGCGCACGTGCTTGATGCCATTTCAACTCTTCAACTGGGTGTCTCCGTGTAGTTCCCATCTACGCATGAGGGCCTAGGGCCCTGCCACCTCACATTGCCCAGTGCCAGGGGTGACATTATGGCGCCGCACAACGCGACTCAATCATTAAGGGTCCATGGCTACCGGGGCACAGACTTGGTGGCACCAGATACACTGCGGCAGGCACAGGCACCTCGCCACAGGATGGTGTCTTGCGGTGCAGTGAGATTGGGGCACCTGACATGCTGAGTGGGTGTGCAGCCTGCGATGATGCGCCATCCTGGCGGTCCGGAGTGGCATGGGTTTGTGTGAGACCTGCTGGCCTGCAGTGTGGGCCTGGGCAAGGGCAGGGCGGGCCTCCCGTCACGTGGCGTTGCGTTGCGGTTCACAGAGTTAGTGGCACCTCAAGCGCTGAGCAGGTGTGCAGCCTGCGATGATGCCGTGTCCACAGATGTGGTCTCTGCCATTGCGATATCAAGACCCAGCAACATGTGTGAGACCTGGTGGCCCGCGGCATGGGGCTGCATGATGTGGAGGGTGCCATGGTCGCGGGCCCTGGGCTTGGAGATCCCTCCGGAACGTGGTGGGCCCTCTTGGAGACACGCCGATGGCGGAAGGTGAGCAGTGAGGCCTGGTTGTGCAGGGGCGGGCATTCACCGCTGGGCGGCAGGAAGGGGTGGGGTGCAGCAGCCTGTGTGCGCAGGGGCGGGCAAGCGATGGTGGCGTGTGCAACTGTATGGGCTCTGACATTCATGTCTCTGGAAACTGTTTCAGATGAGGGACCTGGGGGACTGCTGTAAATCCGGGCACGTGGTTGGAGACACACCGGTGGCAGCAGGTGAGCAGTGGGGCATAGGTCCGCAGTGTCTGCACTCTCTCTCCCTCTCTTTCTCTCTCCCTCTCTCCCTCTCTCTCTCCCTCTCTTTCCCTCTCTCTTTCTCTCCCTCCCTCTCTCCCTTTCTCTCCCTCTCTCTTTCTCTCTCTCTCTTTCTCCCTCTCTCTTTTCCCTCTCTCTCCCTATCTCTCCCTCTCTCTTTCTCTCTCCCTCTCTCACTCTCTCCCTCTCTCTTTCGCTCTCTCTCTCTGTGATTTGATGTGCGCATGGCACTCTTTCTTATACAGATTTCTGTTTTGCAGGCTGTGACTTGCAGGATGTCGTGGGACGACCCGCCATGCCTCTTCTGATTTTCAGTTTTTGTTTTGTTCTGTGATAAACGTGTTATTTGGATGTTATGATATGGATGTATGATTTCCCTCTTTTCCGACCACACATGTATTTTGAGTGTTGTGATTGTGCGACTTTAGGCGATTTGTTTGGTTCATGGTTTCGTGGAGTTGATGTGCAATATCTTTGTCCAAGGGGGGGGGGATGTGAGTGGTGCCCGGGGTAGGGCCCGGGGGGGGGTGGTGGTGGGGTCCTGGGGGTAGTGGCGGTGGGTGTTGTTGACCTATTGGGGCTCATGGTCGTTTGCTCCAGGGCATCTGTTGTTCTTCAGGTGTGGCTATGGGCTGTGCTCCCTTGTCTGGTGCCGGTTGTCGTCCGACTTTGCGTGGTTTAGAAAAAGGGGACCCCTACATGAAACAATGAAAAACTTGCTAGCTGTAGGGAAAACAATGTAAGGGGAAATAAACAAGCTAGTTGCAAGCACAAATATTTAAAGAACAATTATAACAGGACATAATACATATAATCAAACAACATAGTGCTTAAGTATTATCGAAAATATATTTTTTATTTTGATTGTTTTACTGATATTTTGTCATCTTTTCAAGAGTATCAAAAATATAATTCTGTATATTTAAAATTCACAATGCATCAAAACATATTATAACATATAAAACATAATCAAGCGAATAAGAGATTTAAACATAATCATACAGTTGACATATAGTACAATCTTTTCTCTTATATTCGTGACAGGGTCCAGATCACATATGGACAGAAAGGAGGGTCGGCGGTAGATGGGACTACGCGCGTTTCGGCAGGTTGCCTACGTCAGGACACCATCTCAACTTTCACTATTGTTGTGTATGGGCACTCTTTAGGGGTTAATTCCAATGGCGAGGTTTCTTGAAGATAAAATACAAAGGGTCCCTGGGTCTTATGGAATGGACATCGGCAGGTTAACAAGGATGGTGGATTCCTACCAGTTTTATTGCTTTTCGAAGCTCTATTTTCCAGGACTAGACGGTTTACTCCGGTCGCAATATATATCTCTGTAATGGGTCCCTATATCGCAGAGGGATCCTGTTAGCTGGTGTTCTGTCGTTATATGTATTCAGGACATCTTAGAGCAGCTATTGTAGTTTCAATAAGATAGCCTGTCAGTGCCCGGGGGACTTTGCACCAGGTAGGAGCAGGTGTTAATTTCCTGCTGCTAACGCGCCTTATCGCATGTTTTGTGGTCTTATCGCCGATCGGGCTGGTCGTTGAGAATGTTGTGGAGTGGTGTTGTCGCGGATTTTTGCACGGGAACGCCTACTCTGCATCTCATTAGCGTTAGTTGCCGGGGTCATCTGTGGCGATGTTTTCTGCGACTGCTTTCGCAGGTAAACTGGTGTTATGGGCTGTTAGCACCTGCTTGGGAATGGGGCGTTAGATTTATCGCGAATTTGGCTGCGATAAAGTGCTGATAACTCGGCGATGTGTCCTTGAGAATATGCCCCGTAGTTTTGTCTTTAGTGCAGTGGAAACTATTTTCCGAAACATAGTGAAGGTGGCGAGAACATGCACAGCCGGGCCTCAGCGATGCAACCGTCCCTCGCATGTATAACAGGGGAGGTTTTTCTCTCTCTCTGTATGGTATGTGTAGAACACAAGCCTAGTCGCTGTACAGGGTCAGAGACTATGATAAAGTGAACGAGTGATTGGAAGGGTAGCTTGGTTCGGAGAGTGGAAGTGTACTGCACCCTTGAGGGATGTAGGGTTCTCCTAAGAGGTGCCCTCAGTCATTTCCTAAATTGCAACAGGGTTGAGAGGTCCTTCTAGATCCTAGTACCAAGTCCAGATTCTGGGTACATCTATGAAGAAGACCTGTTGCACTGTGCTTTTTTTTTTCTTTTGTGCACATTGTCTCCACTCTAGTGCTGACGTCATGACTTGCCCTCACCCCCGACCACCCGCTTCCTTCCCCACTCCCTTCCGGAATTCCACGCCCTACCCATGGTGACTTATGACAGTCTGTGCCAATACAATTTCAGTGAAGGTGCCCCACACCTCATACAAACAGTGCAGGGCCAAGACTTCGCCTTTCGTGCCAGCTCCTGAAAGTCCCCCATCCAAATTGATGCAAAGAAATGAGTACCTCGTTCTTATACCCTGATTCCAGTATAGCCAAGAAAGATACTTTGAGATGCGGGTCCCGAGAAACAATGCCCTCTGGAGCTCTGTGTAAGGACCTTGCAGGCTGTTGCTGCTCTTCACCCCACAAGATCCTATAATCACTCTTGGAAGCATCCCATGTAGCCTGATGTTCTTGGTCAGCTTCGTTCCTTGGCTGGTCCGTGGTGTACCTGTGCGAGCCCTGCATGCAGCAGAAGGCCTAGCTCTCAGCAGCACCTGTAAAGAGTGCCAGATGCATACTGCTTATCAGGGGTCTAGTATCATTGGTGTAGCAGGTGCAGTGCACCAGGGCCCATGGATAGGAGGCAATCACTGAACTTAAATTATGACTGTATTTTGCTATCTGACTGGGGGAATGTTCCTTGCATCTTATCGTGCACGCTCCTGGTGCTCACTATCACCACCCTGCATAGATATGCTTTGCAAATCCTGCAACATTCACCCCACACTCACAAACCACCTTTCACCTCCTCTGGCCTGGGTGCTATGCCTTGAAGAACTCAAGCCCTCTACCTCACAACCAGCAGAAGGGGCGCTGAGAGGTAGTTACCCTGGGGGTAAATTTCCCCTGGCAGGCGAGGGACTGCAGCTGAGGAAGGATGCGAGGTGAGATCTGGACTCTGCTGCTGCCCCAGTGGAAGCTGGTGGTCTTGGCTGTTTGATATCAAACAAATCCATATGGATGAAAAGACAAACCAGTGGCCTGCCCTTCAGATGTGTGCAGCACGAGCCGCCACAATCATTTGGCTAGAGGTGCAAGTAGAACCAGCTGCCCTATAAATGGAATAGTTTCAATGGAATTTCCGACTGATGAAAGAGCTCAGTAGGGCATAGTTATCGCCATAGTAGTCTGTAAGTGCACCAAGACACCCTTAGGTATACCAGCAATCTACAAATCTCTTAACATAACATAGCATAACATAAGTCAACGTGTATATTTTATTTGAGGGTTTTGTTAAATCTAGTTGGGTTTCCTTGCCTACCTATACCAAGTCCTCTTGCGTCGGACATCACTTATGTGAAGTAATCTTATGCCACCAAAAACTCCTCTCTCCAGTGTGATGGTTAATTGAGGCATGTTATGCAAAAGAAAGTGGTCAATCTCAGCTCAGGTCTCATCTTCCTGTTGGGCATAAGTAACAGTGGACACATCATAGAGCAGTGGATTTCTAACTTTTTAATGCTGCACCCCCGCAGTGAAAAAAAAAAATCATTACGGCCCCCTCAAAGTTTTTCACAATTATTCTAATAAACTGGCAATGTTTAAATATGTCGACACATTTAAACATTGCAGTTAAGTGCTGTTATCATTTTAAAAATGCAATCAAATACATGATTGCCAAACATGCTATTCTGGTCAGGCAGGCCTTACTAACATGTAAAAGTATCCACAGTGTGAATATTAGAAATGAGGGTGGCGGTTTTGAAGAATATTAGGAGTCTCTTCCCGTTTGGCACCTTCTCCCAGCCAGGATATACATGATAAAATATGTTAGTGATGGCCCATTACAGAGCAGTTTACTGCCGCTCATTTTTAGGCCGAGCCTAGCGGCAGCACGCATGCGCTGATCGCTCTGTGAGACTGCTGTAGTAGAGTATGGGAGAGAAGCAGCGCCCACTCTCCTCCCATATTTTTCATTGGCTTGTGTCATTGTTGTAGGAGAGTAGGATCTGCCTCTTATGTTGCCCCCACTTTTTTTCTGATGTTAGCACTGGTTTCTGGCTATAGTCTGGCTGGGTCCCTGCCAATCAGGGCCCCAGCCTCTCTGTTCTCTCTAAACGACATGGAGTGCACTCTAGGTGCACTAGTGATTGGATACTGTGGTGCCTTATGAGTCCCTAGTATATGGTACCTTAGGTGCCAAGGGCATAGGTACTTCACAGGCCTACCAGGGGCTGCAGCATGTGTTATGCCACCCCTGGGAAGCAGTCTAAATCTGACACCACAGGCCTGCTACTGCAGCCTGGGTGAGGTGGTGCTAGCACCCCTCACTGAGATATAGGTTTCCTATATCTCTCCTGCACACACATATAAACCTATCAGTCACCCCTAAGGCAGGCCCTATCAATCCTGAGGGCAGGGTGCTTGGCTTCTATGTGAGGGGGTGCCTCTGCATGAGCAGGGCCCCTCTGCAGTTCTCAGAGTCCATTCTCTGGTGCTGTTTGTGGATGCGGTTAAACCATATACTATTTAAGTGCATTATATCCTCGCGGTAAATGCTAACTTTGGAATGGCTGCATCAAAACATGTCGTGTTTGGTGTCAAACATCTTGGAATACTACCCCCCGCCAATCTTGGCGGCGGGGGTAGCATTCCACCCTTCTAGAGGGATAAGACATGTACCTGCTGTGGAAACGCGGTAGAATCCTAAAGAGCCCTGGCATCACAAAATGGATGCCACCAGTCACAGACACTGGGCTGCCCTCCTGCTGATGACCGAAACTCGCAGTGGAGGAAGCCCAACAATAGGCATCCTGTCACAGGGAGGTGTAACCACCTTCCAGACAGGGTTTAGTGTATTGGGGCTGGGTGGGTGCACTCTTAGAGTGCTTTGAAGTCCTGCACTGGGGGAGCAGAAGGCTCCTCTGTGCATATGCCAGTTCAAACCAGCTCAGGGGCTACCTGCCCCTGCTCTGGCGCGAAACTGGACAAAGGGAAGTGGGTGTAGCCACCCCCTCCCTTGACCCTCCCATAGGTGGGGTCATAGAGCTAGTCCATCCCCTCTTTTTAGTATAAGAGGGGGAACCTTGCCATTGCAAAGCAGATAACCCCTGGACGACGCTCTACAGAAGAATCCTGGCCCTTCGACGTTCCACTACCTTTGGAAGACAGAAGAATCTCCCTTGGAGTCAAGGAGTGACTCCCCTGCTTGGCAGGCACCAAAAACGACAACGACGGTCGCAAACTACGCCGCTCCCGCCGGAGTCCGAAGTCCCTGCAGCCCAAGAAGTGGATTTCCTGACCTCTCCCAGGCCATCGTGAGTCCCCAGCGAAGCTGAGGCAAGTGGACCCCACGAGTAACGAGGAACCGCGACCCCTGGGTACCGTGCACTATTGTCGAGTGCAACCCCTTCACAACGTTCTACGAACTTGTGCTTTGGACCACGTGTGGTCCCGACCTCCAGCAGGAATCCCTCCGAAGATCAGAGGCCTACACCGTCCCGAGTGACCGTGGGCCCCTGTTGAGTGATTCCGCCCGAGGTGTCTTTGCGATCCCTTGCCCGCCGGCTTGTGGGTCCCCAGAAGACTTCTTAAAGAAACCAAAGGGCTCCCCTGGTTGCTCCAGGCCTGCCCTGACTTACCCTCGCTGGGTGAGTCCCTCAGACCTTGCTGGTCTGCGCCATCGACTTTTCTTCATCTCCCCGAGACTTGCTGCTGCCAAGGCTTGTTGGCTCCTATCGAGTTGCCGACACCGCAGTCAGCTGCAGACGTCGAGGGACCCACCGAATCCAGCTCCTGGTCGTCGTCGACACCTCCTGGACCACGTGGCTGAAGAGTCAAGGCACCCGCAACCGACCTGAATCAACCGACGACGGTGGGCATCCATCTTCCTTGCCCCGGGTCACTGCCAAGTGACTTTGAACACTGTCCCCTCTGCTTTCAGGTCATCCTTCTTCAGAATCCAGGCTTGGATTCCACCGGACACTTCTTCAGCTCCCGCAAGCAGCAAGTCTTCTTTGTTCGCCATTGAAAACGACGCCGCGACCCGACACCAAAGGACACCTGTGCACCCGGCTTCCCTGGGTGAGGTAACTCCAGCACTACGGTGCTCCTGTGGGTGTGGGCCCTAGAACTACTTACCCTGTAAGTGACTTGCTTGTAGGTTCTCCCGAAGTATCCTAAAACTCTTTATTTCCAACCGCGACTTGCCCCATTGAAGTTAACGGCGATCCGCGCCTGTGTATCCACACTGCACGCGTCCCCCGTGGGTCCTTTACTTACCTGCCTTGGGTGGTTTTGTGAGGCCCCAGCACTTCTGAAGGCCCTAGGCCTTGTCTCCCTGCAAGTCGTTGTTTCTAAGTCTCTTACTTAGTATATGGTCTGGTACGCCCCTAGGGCCCCAGCCATATTTTGTGCTTAACTTATTGTGAAACGTTGATTTGTGCATATGTTTGTCTTCTAATCTCATAAAGAGATTAGTAGAGAGTTATTTAGAAATAAATACATATATATTTGATATATATACCTGTGTGGTGTCTTTTCATTTGGTGATTCAAGAGATTATATGGTAAAACAAGCTGCTTTACATTCCTCCGAGACTTAGCCTGAAGGCTGCTCTCCACAGCTACCACTAGGATAGCTTTCTTTAAAAGGTTGTCTTAAACCTATCTACCATAAGAGTCGATTTGCCCTGGTGCAAGGTGTCCACTTTAATTAGTGAACAGCATATACCAGGCCAACTTCTCACATTGGTGGGCAGCGTGTGGGATTCCAGCTTGCCATTGTTTTACCAGAAAATCTCTATTTGAATTACTAACTGAAAACCATTATAGGTACTCAAGGTACATATAAAGTCAAGCTTAGTATCAATAAGTTCTACTGAACTTAGAGCTGTGTGCCAAGGGATAGCACACCCTTTCCACAGCTCAAGCTAGGATCAGTAGGCCACAAACTAGTGTAGGTAGTACAACACTGCACAACACTAGAATGTCCTTAAAGGGTGGACCCAGTGGATCCACTCAGCCTCAGTATAAGGACATGGCTTTCTCTGACTTGAGAGCCATGTGTGTTGACAGACACCTGAGGATAGGACAGAGTCCCTCAACCCTGCACCTGATAGATCTGCTGACAGCAGATGACCTGAGATTGGCTCTAGGAGCTAAAGGGTTTGAATCAGTGGGTGGGTCAGTCATAGTATCTGGGTCAGATGATGAAAATCAGAATGACCAAGACTCTGTGATTGAAGGGCCAGGCTCCAAGGGGCCTGAAAAGGACAGAGGAATTCTCCCTAAGAGAACTGACAGAGAGGAGGAGAGGCACAGATCCCCTTCCAGGGAATCTGACCACTCTTATCACTCTGGCAGAGAATTTGTCCAGCAGAGGAGCTCATACTTTTCCTTAAGAGAGACCTCCTCTGAGAGAAGGTGCAAACTGCTCCAGTATGAGGAAGCCAGAGTGGCCCTCAGAACCAAGCAGTTGGCACTGGATAGGGAAGCCCTGGAGATCCAGAGAGCTTCTAGAAAAGAGGGGTTAGAACCCCCTGGTGGCAGCAACAGTGTCCCTAGAGGCAGAGAATATATTCCTGACCATAGGAACCTGAGCAAGGTTGTTCCTCCCTACCAGAGTGGGGATGATATCCACAAGTGGATAACTGCTATGGAGAGGGCCTGTAGAGTACAGCAGGTCCCCCAAAAGCAGTGGGCAGCAATCTTGTGGCTCTCCTTTTCAGATAAAGGAAGAGACAAGCTCCTCACTGTTAGAGAGGAGGATGCTGATGATTATGAGGTCCTGAAGAGTGCACTGATAGATGGGTTTGGCTTAACCACTGAGCAGTACAGGTTAAAGTTCAGAGATACCCAGAAGGCACAGACTCAGGACTGGACTGACTTTGTTGATTGTGCAACCAAGGCTCTAGAGGGTTGGCTGGTTGGCAGTAGGGTTACTGATTTCAAGGGATTGTATAATCTGATGATGAGAGAACAGATCCTAAATAATTGCCAGAACCAGTTGTTGCATCAGTACCTGGTGGACTCTGATCTGACCTCTCCCCAAGAATTGGGAAAGAAGGCAGACAAATGGGTCAGAACCAGGGTGAGGCAGAAAACCCAGAACCAAGGGGGTGACACTAAGAAGCAAGATCCTAAAGGCTCTGAGAAAGGTGGGGATAAGTCAAAAGACCAGAAGTCTTCACAAGGGCCCCAAAAATCTGCATCTGGTGGGGAGTCACAGTCCAACAAGGGAAAAGGCCAAAAGAAGCCCTGGTGCAAATTCTGTAAACAGAAAGGGCACTGGACTTCTGATTGTACCAAGTCCAAAGACCAAACCACCACCACTCCTGCCCCTAAGGCAACTGTGCCCCCTAGCTCAGCTACTGGTGGAGGTGGTACGCAGAATAAGGGTGTAGTAGGGTTGACCCTGGGTTCTGAAGTGGATTCTGACCTAGTCAGAGTGACCACTCAGGCAATGCTGATTTGTGAGGGAAACATTGATATGTCCTTCCTAGTAAGCCCCAGTAATCTGGGCAAGTACAAACAGCAGCCTTTGATAAATGGCAAACAGGCTTTGGCATTTAGGGACACAGGTGCTAGTGTCACCATGGTGGCAGAGGACCTAGTGGACCCTGGACAGATCATCCTGGGTGAAATGTACCAGGTGACCAATGCAAGCAATGTCCAGACCAACCATAGTCTGGCAGTTGTGAATTTCTCCTGGGGAGGGGTAACTGGCCTCAAGAAGGTTGTAGTCAGTGCAGACCTCCCTGTAGAATGTCTATTGGGCAATGATCTAGAGACTTCAGCCTGGTCTGAAGTAGAGTTATGGACTCATGCTGAGATGTTGGGCATCCCTGCAGAGGTATTTGCTGTGACCAGGTCACAAGCAAGAATGCATGACACTGAACCAGCTCTGGATCCTGGAACAATGGACCAGATGCTTCCCAAGAGGAGGAGCAGTAGGGTTAAGGCAGTGCCTTCCCCTCTGTCTCAGATCAAGGATTCACTTCCAGAGGGAGGTGAAGCAGAACCTGAAGAAGGAACTGCCCCAGAGGGACTTGAACCTGACCAGGTTGAGTTCTTGGGGGCAGGGGGCCCTTCCAGGGAAGATCTGAGTAAGGAGCAACAGTGCTGCCCCTCTCTTGAACCCCTCAGACAGCAGGCTGCTGCTGAGGCTGCTGGGAGTGCTAGTGGGTCCCATAAAGTTTATTGGGATGAGGGACTCCTATATTCTGAGGGTAGAGACCCAGCCCCTGGAGCCACCAGGAGGTTGGTAATACCTCAGAAGTTTAGGGGTTCCTCTTGACCTTAGCACATGATATCCCTTTAGCAGGTCACTTGGGCCAAAACAAGACCTGGGACAGGCTTGTTCCACATTTTCATTGGCCACATATGTCAGAGGACACAAAGGAGTTTTGTCGCTCCTGTGTCACTTGCCAAGCCAGTGGTAAGGCAGGTGGCACAACAAAGGCCCCCTGATACCACTACCTGTGGTGGGGGTACCCTTTGAAAGGGTAGGGATTGACATTGTTGGTCCCCTTGACCCTCAGACTGCATCTGGGCACAGATTTATCCTGGTGGTAGTGGATCATGCCACCAGGTACCCAGAGGCAATTCCCCTGAGGACCACCACAGCACCTGTGGTGGCAAGAGCCCTCATTGGAGTTTTCTCCAGAGTGGGTTTTCCAAAGGAGGTCATTTCTGACAGAGGTACCAACTTCATGTCAGGATATCTGAAAGCAATGTGGAAGGAGTGTGGTGTAACTTATAAGTTCACCACCCCCTATCACCCACAATGCAATGGTTTAGTTGAACGCTTCAACAAAACCTTGAAAGGAATGATTAAAGGACTCCCAGAGAAGCTTAGGCGGAAATGGGACCTTCTTCTTCCTTGCCTGTTGTTTGCCTACAGAGAGGTTCCACAGAAGGGGGTTGGTTACAGCCCATTTGAGCTTCTGTTTGGGCATCCTGTGAGAGGTCCACTATGTTTGGTAAAAGAGGGCTGGGAGTTACCTCTCAAGCCCCCCAAACAAGATGTGATGGACTATGTACTTGGTCTCCGCTCCCGGATGGCAGAGTACATGAAAAAGGCAACCAAAAACCTGGAGGCCAGCCAAGAATTGCAAAAAGCTTGGCATGACCAAAAGGCTGTGCTGACTGTATACCAGCCAGGACAGAAAGTGTGGGTGTTGGAGCCTGTGGCCCCAGCAGCCCTCCAGGACAAGTGGAGTGGCCCCCATACAATAGTTGAACAGAAGGGAGAAGTCACCTATCTGGTGAATCTTGGAACTCCCAGGAGCCCCCTAAGGGTGCTTCATGTCAACAGATTAAAGCCATATGTTGACAGGGCTGACATGGGCTTGCTCATGGCAACTGATGAGGACCAGGAGGAGGAGAGTGACCCTCTCCCTGACCTGCTCTCTCAGAACCCTGATGATGGGTCAGTAGATGGTGTTGCTTTGGCAAGCAGCCTCACTGACCATCAGCAAACTGAGTGCAGACAAGTTCTGCAACAGTTTAGACATATGTTTAGCCTGACCCCTAGTCAGACTACCTGGTGCACCCATGAGGTGGACACTGGGGACAGTCTGCCTGTCAAGAATAAAATCTACAGGCAACCTGACCATGTCAGGGACTGTATCAGGACTGAAGTCCAGAAAATGTTGGAGTTAGGCGTGATTGAGCCTTCAGATAGCCCTTGGGCTAGCCCAGTAGTCCTGGTACCCAAGCCTCATACCCAGGGTGGTAAGAAAGAAATGAGGTTTTGTGTAGACTACAGAGGCCTCAATGCAGTCACTAGGACTGATGCCTATCCCATACCAAGGGCAGATGAGCTGATTGATACTTTGGCCTCAGCCAAGTATCTAAGCACATTTGACCTAACAGCTGGCTACTGGCAAATCAGATTAGCTGATGATGCAAAAGCCAAAACAGCATTTTCGACCCCTGGTGGGCACTACCACTTTGTGGTGATGCCCTTTGGATTGAAAAATGCACCTGCCACTTTTCAGAGGTTGGTGAATAAAGTTCTGGCAGGGATGGAAACTTATTGCTCAGCTTATCTAGATGATATTGCTGTCTTTAGTTCCTCCTGGCAGGATCACCTGGTCCACCTCAGAAATGTTTTGGAGGCCCTGCAGAAAGCAGGCCTCACTATCAAGGCCACCAAGTGCCAGATAGGGCAGAGTCAGGTTGTGTACCTGGGCCACCTTGTAGGTGGAGGCCAGGTTCAGCCTTTGCAGAGCAAAATCCAAACCATACTGGAATGGGTTGCTCCAACCACCCAGACACAGGTGAGAGCCTTCTTAGGCCTGACTGGGTACTATAGGAGGTTTGTCAAGGGATATGGATCTATAGTGACCCCCTTGAATGATCTTACCTCTAAGAAAATGCCAAAAAAGGTTCAGTGGACAGCTAGCTGTCAAAAGGCATTTGAAGACCTAAAGCAGGCCATGTGCACTGCCCCCATCTTACAGAGTCCAGACTACACCAAAAAGTTCATTGTCCAAACAGATGCTTCTGAGCTGGGTGTGGGAGCTGTACTGTCTCAACTGAATGATGAAGGTCAAGACCAGCCAGTAGCTTTTATTAGCAGAAGGCTGACCCCTAGAGAGAAACGTTGGTCAGCTATAGAGAGGGAGGCCTTTGCTGTGGTATGGGCCCTGAAGAAGCTGAGGCCATACTTGTTTGGTACTCACTTCATAGTTCAGACTGACCACAAGCCCCTCCTATGGCTAAAGCAGATGAAAGGTGAAAACCCAAAACTTTTGAGGTGGTCCATTTCCCTACAGGGGATGGACTATACAGTGGAACATAGGCCTGGGACCCAACATGCCAATGCAGATGGACTCTCAAGGTATTTCCACTTTGAACACGAAGACTCAACTGGTCAAGGTTAGTTTAGTGTCCCTACGTTTGGGGGGGGTTGTGTAGGAGAGTAGGATCTGCCTCTTATGTTGCCCCCACTTTTTTTCTGATGTTAGCACTGGTTTCTGGCTATAGTCTGGCTGGGTCCCTGCCAATCAGGGCCCCAGCCTCTCTGTTCTCTCTAAACGACATGGAGTGCACTCTAGGTGCACTAGTGATTGGATACTGTGGTGCCTTATGAGTCCCTAGTATATGGTACCTTAGGTGCCAAGGGCATAGGTACTTCACAGGCCTACCAGGGGCTGCAGCATGTGTTATGCCACCCCTGGGAAGCAGTCTAAATCTGACACCACAGGCCTGCTACTGCAGCCTGGGTGAGGTGGTGCTAGCACCCCTCACTGAGATATAGGTTTCCTATATCTCTCCTGCACACACATATAAACCTATCAGTCACCCCTAAGGCAGGCCCTATCAATCCTGAGGGCAGGGTGCTTGGCTTCTATGTGAGGGGGTGCCTCTGCATGAGCAGGGCCCCTCTGCAGTTCTCAGAGTCCATTCTCTGGTGCTGTTTGTGGATGCGGTTAAACCATATACTATTTAAGTGCATTATATCCTCGCGGTAAATGCTAACTTTGGAATGGCTGCATCAAAACATGTCGTGTTTGGTGTCAAACATCTTGGAATACTACCCCCCGCCAATCTTGGCGGCGGGGGTAGCATTCCACCCTTCTAGAGGGATAAGACATGTACCTGCTGTGGAAACGCGGTAGAATCCTAAAGAGCCCTGGCATCACAAAATGGATGCCACCAGTCACAGACACTGGGCTGCCCTCCTGCTGATGACCGAAACTCGCAGTGGAGGAAGCCCAACAATAGGCATCCTGTCACAGGGAGGTGTAACCACCTTCCAGACAGGGTTTAGTGTATTGGGGCTGGGTGGGTGCACTCTTAGAGTGCTTTGAAGTCCTGCACTGGGGGAGCAGAAGGCTCCTCTGTGCATATGCCAGTTCAAACCAGCTCAGGGGCTACCTGCCCCTGCTCTGGCGCGAAACTGGACAAAGGGAAGTGGGTGTAGCCACCCCTCCCTTGACCCTCCCATAGGTGGGGTCATAGAGCTAGTCCATCCCCTCTTTTTAGTATAAGAGGGGGAACCTTGCCATTGCAAAGCAGATAACCCCTGGACGACGCTCTACAGAAGAATCCTGGCCCTTCGACGTTCCACTACCTTTGGAAGACAGAAGAATCTCCCTTGGAGTCAAGGAGTGACTCCCCTGCTTGGCAGGCACCAAAAACGACAACGACGGTCGCAAACTACGCCGCTCCCGCCGGAGTCCGAAGTCCCTGCAGCCCAAGAAGTGGATTTCCTGACCTCTCCCAGGCCATCGTGAGTCCCCAGCGAAGCTGAGGCAAGTGGACCCCACGAGTAACGAGGAACCGCGACCCCTGGGTACCGTGCACTATTGTCGAGTGCAACCCCTTCACAACGTTCTACGAACTTGTGCTTTGGACCACGTGTGGTCCCGACCTCCAGCAGGAATCCCTCCGAAGATCAGAGGCCTACACCGTCCCGAGTGACCGTGGGCCCCTGTTGAGTGATTCCGCCCGAGGTGTCTTCGCGATCCCTTGCCCGCCGGCTTGTGGGTCCCCAGAAGACTTCTTAAAGAAACCAAAGGGCTCCCCTGGTTGCTCCAGGCCTGCCCTGACTTACCCTCGCTGGGTGAGTCCCTCAGACCTTGCTGGTCTGCGCCATCGACTTTTCTTCATCTCCCCGAGACTTGCTGCTGCCAAGGCTTGTTGGCTCCTATCGAGTTGCCGACACCGCAGTCAGCTGCAGACGTCGAGGGACACACCGAATCCAGCTCCTGGTCGTCGTCGACACCTCCTGGACCACGTGGCTGAAGAGTCAAGGCACCCGCAACCGACCTGAATCAACCGACGACGGTGGGCATCCATCTTCCTTGCCCCGGGTCACTGCCAAGTGACTTTGAACACTGTCCCCTCTGCTTTCAGGTCATCCTTCTTCAGAATCCAGGCTTGGATTCCACCGGACACTTCTTCAGCTCCCGCAAGCAGCAAGTCTTCTTTGTTCGCCATTGAAAACGACGCCGCGACCCGACACCAAAGGACACCTGTGCACCCGGCTTCCCTGGGTGAGGTAACTCCAGCACTACGGTGCTCCTGTGGGTGTGGGCCCTAGAACTACTTACCCTGTAAGTGACTTGCTTGTAGGTTCTCCCGAAGTATCCTAAAACTCTTTATTTCCAACCGCGACTTGCCCCATTGAAGTTAACGGCGATCCGCGCCTGTGTATCCACACTGCACGCGTCCCCCGTGGGTCCTTTACTTACCTGCCTTGGGTGGTTTCGTGAGGCCCCAGCACTTCTGAAGGCCCTAGGCCTTGTCTCCCTGCAAGTCGTTGTTTCTAAGTCTCTTACTTAGTATATGGTCTGGTACGCCCCTAGGGCCCCAGCCATATTTTGTGCTTAACTTATTGTGAAACGTTGATTTGTGCATATGTTTGTCTTCTAATCTCATAAAGAGATTAGTAGAGAGTTATTTAGAAATAAATACATATATATTTGATATATATACCTGTGTGGTGTCTTTTCATTTGGTGATTCAAGAGATTATATGGTAAAACAAGCTGCTTTACATTCCTCCGAGACTTAGCCTGAAGGCTGCTCTCCACAGCTACCACTAGGATAGCTTTCTTTAAAAGGTTGTCTTAAACCTATCTACCATAAGAGTCGATTTGCCCTGGTGCAAGGTGTCCACTTTAATTAGTGAACAGCATATACCAGGCCAACTTCTCACATTGGTGGGCAGCGTGTGGGATTCCAGCTTGCCATTGTTTTACCAGAAAATCTCTATTTGAATTACTAACTGAAAACCATTATAGGTACTCAAGGTACATATAAAGTCAAGCTTAGTATCAATAAGTTCTACTGAACTTAGAGCTGTGTGCCAAGGGATAGCACACCCTTTCCACAGCTCAAGCTAGGATCAGTAGGCCACAAACTAGTGTAGGTAGTACAACACTGCACAACACTAGAATGTCCTTAAAGGGTGGACCCAGTGGATCCACTCAGCCTCAGTATAAGGACATGGCTTTCTCTGACTTGAGAGCCATGTGTGTTGACAGACACCTGAGGATAGGACAGAGTCCCTCAACCCTGCACCTGATAGATCTGCTGACAGCAGATGACCTGAGATTGGCTCTAGGAGCTAAAGGGTTTGAATCAGTGGGTGGGTCAGTCATAGTATCTGGGTCAGATGATGAAAATCAGAATGACCAAGACTCTGTGATTGAAGGGCCAGGCTCCAAGGGGCCTGAAAAGGACAGAGGAATTCTCCCTAAGAGAACTGACAGAGAGGAGGAGAGGCACAGATCCCCTTCCAGGGAATCTGACCACTCTTATCACTCTGGCAGAGAATTTGTCCAGCAGAGGAGCTCATACTTTTCCTTAAGAGAGACCTCCTCTGAGAGAAGGTGCAAACTGCTCCAGTATGAGGAAGCCAGAGTGGCCCTCAGAACCAAGCAGTTGGCACTGGATAGGGAAGCCCTGGAGATCCAGAGAGCTTCTAGAAAAGAGGGGTTAGAACCCCCTGGTGGCAGCAACAGTGTCCCTAGAGGCAGAGAATATATTCCTGACCATAGGAACCTGAGCAAGGTTGTTCCTCCCTACCAGAGTGGGGATGATATCCACAAGTGGATAACTGCTATGGAGAGGGCCTGTAGAGTACAGCAGGTCCCCCAAAAGCAGTGGGCAGCAATCTTGTGGCTCTCCTTTTCAGATAAAGGAAGAGACAAGCTCCTCACTGTTAGAGAGGAGGATGCTGATGATTATGAGGTCCTGAAGAGTGCACTGATAGATGGGTTTGGCTTAACCACTGAGCAGTACAGGTTAAAGTTCAGAGATACCCAGAAGGCACAGACTCAGGACTGGACTGACTTTGTTGATTGTGCAACCAAGGCTCTAGAGGGTTGGCTGGTTGGCAGTAGGGTTACTGATTTCAAGGGATTGTATAATCTGATGATGAGAGAACAGATCCTAAATAATTGCCAGAACCAGTTGTTGCATCAGTACCTGGTGGACTCTGATCTGACCTCTCCCCAAGAATTGGGAAAGAAGGCAGACAAATGGGTCAGAACCAGGGTGAGGCAGAAAACCCAGAACCAAGGGGGTGACACTAAGAAGCAAGATCCTAAAGGCTCTGAGAAAGGTGGGGATAAGTCAAAAGACCAGAAGTCTTCACAAGGGCCCCAAAAATCTGCATCTGGTGGGGAGTCACAGTCCAACAAGGGAAAAGGCCAAAAGAAGCCCTGGTGCAAATTCTGTAAACAGAAAGGGCACTGGACTTCTGATTGTACCAAGTCCAAAGACCAAACCACCACCACTCCTGCCCCTAAGGCAACTGTGCCCCCTAGCTCAGCTACTGGTGGAGGTGGTACGCAGAATAAGGGTGTAGTAGGGTTGACCCTGGGTTCTGAAGTGGATTCTGACCTAGTCAGAGTGACCACTCAGGCAATGCTGATTTGTGAGGGAAACATTGATATGTCCTTCCTAGTAAGCCCCAGTAATCTGGGCAAGTACAAACAGCAGCCTTTGATAAATGGCAAACAGGCTTTGGCATTTAGGGACACAGGTGCTAGTGTCACCATGGTGGCAGAGGACCTAGTGGACCCTGGACAGATCATCCTGGGTGAAATGTACCAGGTGACCAATGCAAGCAATGTCCAGACCAACCATAGTCTGGCAGTTGTGAATTTCTCCTGGGGAGGGGTAACTGGCCTCAAGAAGGTTGTAGTCAGTGCAGACCTCCCTGTAGAATGTCTATTGGGCAATGATCTAGAGACTTCAGCCTGGTCTGAAGTAGAGTTATGGACTCATGCTGAGATGTTGGGCATCCCTGCAGAGGTATTTGCTGTGACCAGGTCACAAGCAAGAATGCATGACACTGAACCAGCTCTGGATCCTGGAACAATGGACCAGATGCTTCCCAAGAGGAGGAGCAGTAGGGTTAAGGCAGTGCCTTCCCCTCTGTCTCAGATCAAGGATTCACTTCCAGAGGGAGGTGAAGCAGAACCTGAAGAAGGAACTGCCCCAGAGGGACTTGAACCTGACCAGGTTGAGTTCTTGGGGGCAGGGGGCCCTTCCAGGGAAGATCTGAGCAAGGAGCAACAGTGCTGCCCCTCTCTTGAACCCCTCAGACAGCAGGCTGCTGCTGAGGCTGCTGGGAGTGCTAGTGGGTCCCATAAAGTTTATTGGGATGAGGGACTCCTATATTCTGAGGGTAGAGACCCAGCCCCTGGAGCCACCAGGAGGTTGGTAATACCTCAGAAGTTTAGGGGGTTCCTCTTGACCTTAGCACATGATATCCCTTTGGCAGGACACTTGGGCCAAAACAAGACCTGGGACAGGCTTGTTCCACATTTTCATTGGCCACATATGTCAGAGGACACAAAGGAGTTTTGTCGCTCCTGTGTCACTTGCCAAGCCAGTGGTAAGGCAGGTGGCACAACAAAGGCCCCCTGATACCACTACCTGTGGTGGGGGTACCCTTTGAAAGGGTAGGGATTGACATTGTTGGTCCCCTTGACCCTCAGACTGCATCTGGGCACAGATTTATCCTGGTGGTAGTGGATCATGCCACCAGGTACCCAGAGGCAATTCCCCTGAGGACCACCACAGCACCTGTGGTGGCAAGAGCCCTCATTGGAGTTTTCTCCAGAGTGGGTTTTCCAAAGGAGGTCATTTCTGACAGAGGTACCAACTTCATGTCAGGATATCTGAAAGCAATGTGGAAGGAGTGTGGTGTAACTTATAAGTTCACCACCCCCTATCACCCACAATGCAATGGTTTAGTTGAACGCTTCAACAAAACCTTGAAAGGAATGATTAAAGGACTCCCAGAGAAGCTTAGGCGGAAATGGGACCTTCTTCTTCCTTGCCTGTTGTTTGCATACAGAGAGGTTCCACAGAAGGGGGTTGGTTACAGCCCATTTGAGCTTCTGTTTGGGCATCCTGTGAGAGGTCCACTATGTTTGGTAAAAGAGGGCTGGGAGTTACCTCTCAAGCCCCCCAAACAAGATGTGATGGACTATGTACTTGGTCTCCGCTCCCGGATGGCAGAGTACATGAAAAAGGCAACCAAAAACCTGGAGGCCAGCCAAGAATTGCAAAAAGCTTGGCATGACCAAAAGGCTGTGCTGACTGTATACCAGCCAGGACAGAAAGTGTGGGTGTTGGAGCCTGTGGCCCCAGCAGCCCTCCAGGACAAGTGGAGTGGCCCCCATACAATAGTTGAACAGAAGGGAGAAGTCACCTATCTGGTGAATCTTGGAACTCCCAGGAGCCCCCTAAGGGTGCTTCATGTCAACAGATTAAAGCCATATGTTGACAGGGCTGACATGGGCTTGCTCATGGCAACTGATGAGGACCAGGAGGAGGAGAGTGACCCTCTCCCTGACCTGCTCTCTCAGAACCCTGATGATGGGTCAGTAGATGGTGTTGCTTTGGCAAGCAGCCTCACTGACCATCAGCAAACTGAGTGCAGACAAGTTCTGCAACAGTTTAGACATATGTTTAGCCTGACCCCTAGTCAGACTACCTGGTGCACCCATGAGGTGGACACTGGGGACAGTCTGCCTGTCAAGAATAAAATCTACAGGCAACCTGACCATGTCAGGGACTGTATCAGGACTGAAGTCCAGAAAATGTTGGAGTTAGGCGTGATTGAGCCTTCAGATAGCCCTTGGGCTAGCCCAGTAGTCCTGGTACCCAAGCCTCATACCCAGGGTGGTAAGAAAGAAATGAGGTTTTGTGTAGACTACAGAGGCCTCAATGCAGTCACTAGGACTGATGCCTATCCCATACCAAGGGCAGATGAGCTGATTGATACTTTGGCCTCAGCCAAGTATCTAAGCACATTTGACCTAACAGCTGGCTACTGGCAAATCAGATTAGCTGATGATGCAAAAGCCAAAACAGCATTTTCGACCCCTGGTGGGCACTACCACTTTGTGGTGATGCCCTTTGGATTGAAAAATGCACCTGCCACTTTTCAGAGGTTGGTGAATAAAGTTCTGGCAGGGATGGAAACTTATTGCTCAGCTTATCTAGATGATATTGCTGTCTTTAGTTCCTCCTGGCAGGATCACCTGGTCCACCTCAGAAATGTTTTGGAGGCCCTGCAGAAAGCAGGCCTCACTATCAAGGCCACCAAGTGCCAGATAGGGCAGAGTCAGGTTGTGTACCTGGGCCACCTTGTAGGTGGAGGCCAGGTTCAGCCTTTGCAGAGCAAAATCCAAACCATACTGGAATGGGTTGCTCCAACCACCCAGACACAGGTGAGAGCCTTCTTAGGCCTGACTGGGTACTATAGGAGGTTTGTCAAGGGATATGGATCTATAGTGACCCCCTTGAATGATCTTACCTCTAAGAAAATGCCAAAAAAGGTTCAGTGGACAGCTAGCTGTCAAAAGGCATTTGAAGACCTAAAGCAGGCCATGTGCACTGCCCCCATCTTACAGAGTCCAGACTACACCAAAAAGTTCATTGTCCAAACAGATGCTTCTGAGCTGGGTGTGGGAGCTGTACTGTCTCAACTGAATGATGAAGGTCAAGACCAGCCAGTAGCTTTTATTAGCAGAAGGCTGACCCCTAGAGAGAAACGTTGGTCAGCTATAGAGAGGGAGGCCTTTGCTGTGGTATGGGCCCTGAAGAAGCTGAGGCCATACTTGTTTGGTACTCACTTCATAGTTCAGACTGACCACAAGCCCCTCCTATGGCTAAAGCAGATGAAAGGTGAAAACCCAAAACTTTTGAGGTGGTCCATTTCCCTACAGGGGATGGACTATACAGTGGAACATAGGCCTGGGACCCAACATGCCAATGCAGATGGACTCTCAAGGTATTTCCACTTTGAACACGAAGACTCAACTGGTCAAGGTTAGTTTAGTGTCCCTACGTTTGGGGGGGTTGTGTAGGAGAGTAGGATCTGCCTCTTATGTTGCCCCCACTTTTTTTCTGATGTTAGCACTGGTTTCTGGCTATAGTCTGGCTGGGTCCCTGCCAATCAGGGCCCCAGCCTCTCTGTTCTCTCTAAACGACATGGAGTGCACTCTAGGTGCACTAGTGATTGGATACTGTGGTGCCTTATGAGTCCCTAGTATATGGTACCTTAGGTGCCAAGGGCATAGGTACTTCACAGGCCTACCAGGGGCTGCAGCATGTGTTATGCCACCCCTGGGAAGCAGTCTAAATCTGACACCACAGGCCTGCTACTGCAGCCTGGGTGAGGTGGTGCTAGCACCCCTCACTGAGATATAGGTTTCCTATATCTCTCCTGCACACACATATAAACCTATCAGTCACCCCTAAGGCAGGCCCTATCAATCCTGAGGGCAGGGTGCTTGGCTTCTATGTGAGGGGGTGCCTCTGCATGAGCAGGGCCCCTCTGCAGTTCTCAGAGTCCATTCTCTGGTGCTGTTTGTGGATGCGGTTAAACCATATACTATTTAAGTGCATTATATCCTCGCGGTAAATGCTAACTTTGGAATGGCTGCATCAAAACATGTCGTGTTTGGTGTCAAACATCTTGGAATACTACCCCCCCGCCAATCTTGGCGGCGGGGGTAGCATTCCACCCTTCTAGAGGGATAAGACATGTACCTGCTGTGGAAACGCGGTAGAATCCTAAAGAGCCCTGGCATCACAAAATGGATGCCACCAGTCACAGACACTGGGCTGCCCTCCTGCTGATGACCGAAACTCGCAGTGGAGGAAGCCCAACAATAGGCATCCTGTCACAGGGAGGTGTAACCACCTTCCAGACAGGGTTTAGTGTATTGGGGCTGGGTGGGTGCACTCTTAGAGTGCTTTGAAGTCCTGCACTGGGGGAGCAGAAGGCTCCTCTGTGCATATGCCAGTTCAAACCAGCTCAGGGGCTACCTGCCCCTGCTCTGGCGCGAAACTGGACAAAGGGAAGTGGGTGTAGCCACCCCCTCCCTTGACCCTCCCATAGGTGGGGTCATAGAGCTAGTCCATCCCCTCTTTTTAGTATAAGAGGGGGAACCTTGCCATTGCAAAGCAGATAACCCCTGGACGACGCTCTACAGAAGAATCCTGGCCCTTCGACGTTCCACTACCTTTGGAAGACAGAAGAATCTCCCTTGGAGTCAAGGAGTGACTCCCCTGCTTGGCAGGCACCAAAAACGACAACGACGGTCGCAAACTACGCCGCTCCCGCCGGAGTCCGAAGTCCCTGCAGCCCAAGAAGTGGATTTCCTGACCTCTCCCAGGCCATCGTGAGTCCCCAGCGAAGCTGAGGCAAGTGGACCCCACGAGTAACGAGGAACCGCGACCCCTGGGTACCGTGCACTATTGTCGAGTGCAACCCCTTCACAACGTTCTACGAACTTGTGCTTTGGACCACGTGTGGTCCCGACCTCCAGCAGGAATCCCTCCGAAGATCAGAGGCCTACACCGTCCCGAGTGACCGTGGGCCCCTGTTGAGTGATTCCGCCCGAGGTGTCTTCGCGATCCCTTGCCCGCCGGCTTGTGGGTCCCCAGAAGACTTCTTAAAGAAACCAAAGGGCTCCCCTGGTTGCTCCAGGCCTGCCCTGACTTACCCTCGCTGGGTGAGTCCCTCAGACCTTGCTGGTCTGCGCCATCGACTTTTCTTCATCTCCCCGAGACTTGCTGCTGCCAAGGCTTGTTGGCTCCAATCGAGTTGCCGACACCGCAGTCAGCTGCAGACGTCGAGGGACACACCGAATCCAGCTCCTGGTCGTCGTCGACACCTCCTGGACCACGTGGCTGAAGAGTCAAGGCACCCGCAACCGACCTGAATCAACCGACGACGGTGGGCATCCATCTTCCTTGCCCCGGGTCACTGCCAAGTGACTTTGAACACTGTCCCCTCTGCTTTCAGGTCATCCTTCTTCAGAATCCAGGCTTGGATTCCACCGGACACTTCTTCAGCTCCCGCAAGCAGCAAGTCTTCTTTGTTCGCCATTGAAAACGACGCCGCGACCCGACACCAAAGGACACCTGTGCACCCGGCTTCCCTGGGTGAGGTAACTCCAGCACTACGGTGCTCCTGTGGGTGTGGGCCCTAGAACTACTTACCCTGTAAGTGACTTGCTTGTAGGTTCTCCCGAAGTATCCTAAAACTCTTTATTTCCAACCGCGACTTGCCCCATTGAAGTTAACGGCGATTCGCGCCTGTGTATCCACACTGCACGCGTCCCCCGTGGGTCCTTTACTTACCTGCCTTGGGTGGTTTCGTGAGGCCCCAGCACTTCTGAAGGCCCTAGGCCTTGTCTCCCTGCAAGTCGTTGTTTCTAAGTCTCTTACTTAGTATATGGTCTGGTACGCCCCTAGGGCCCCAGCCATATTTTGTGCTTAACTTATTGTGAAACGTTGATTTGTGCATATGTTTGTCTTCTAATCTCATAAAGAGATTAGTAGAGAGTTATTTAGAAATAAATACATATATATTTGATATATATACCTGTGTGGTGTCTTTTCATTTGGTGATTCAAGAGATTATATGGTAAAACAAGCTGCTTTACATTCCTCCGAGACTTAGCCTGAAGGCTGCTCTCCACAGCTACCACTAGGATAGCTTTCTTTAAAAGGTTGTCTTAAACCTATCTACCATAAGAGTCGATTTGCCCTGGTGCAAGGTGTCCACTTTAATTAGTGAACAGCATATACCAGGCCAACTTCTCACA
>CAWUFW010027341.1:0-27442 GCA_963921515.1 Calotriton arnoldi | reverse complement strand
CGGACTTTATTCCCGTACCGAGTCGGTCAGTACGTTTTCCGGCCCGAATCGGAATCGGCCCCAAAGAGTCTCGCTAAAGCGCCCCATGACAGAGGGAGGCAGAGGGAGGCTTGGGAGTGCCAGATTTTGAGCTCCTTCTTTTGGCTTCTCAGCTGCAATGGTTGGAAGAAGTAAATGCAGAGGGGACCTTCTTGATGGAGCCCAATAAGCACCCCCACCTCCGGCCTGCAAAGCTCTTAGATCATACAACAAGGGCCCCATACAGCTCAACGCTGCAGACCACCGCCCTGCAGTGTTGGAGGTGTTGCATGGCAAAACTGTCCAAGACCTCGAGGTGCTCACAGGTGTTACCTTTGGTGGGATCACCTCATGGTGAGCCACGCTCGATTATTACAACAGAGCAAATGACAACCTGGACGGATGAGGGACTTGAGACAGTGGGGGATTGCTAACAGGAGAAAACTCTGCTCTCATTTGCTGAGCTCTTGGATGAGTGTGGTCTCCCACCGGGACAGTTCCTACAATATGAGGTTCTGGCGAGAGTGTTTGGACAGTTGTTGGGTTGGGCTGGGAGGAACCAGAGACACACACAGTATTACAGTCACTGATTACCTTGGGTGAGGCTGGACAATAAATTAAATGGTTTTATGCTTCCCCGCTTGGAGCTTCCCTTGCTTTGCTACATGTACTGCGGGGGAAATGGGATTAGATTCTAGATAGAGAGCTTACCGACATGGAATGGGGCAGAGTGCTGGCATCCCCAAGAAGATTTCCCGCAGCACACGGCTGCAGTATGTCCAATTCAATTTCATACTCATGGTGGGCAGTCAAAATATCGAATTTTAAATATCGACCTACACTAATATCGAGTTTTTAATATCGTAGGGACAGAATATCAAAGTCAAGAATATCGTTGACCAGAATATCGACTTTAAGGTAAGTAATATCGATTTTTTTAATATAGAAGTAAGTAATATCGAAGTCATTAATATCGTTAGCAAAAATATAGTTGTTAATAATATCCATTTTTTTTGTGTTATGTATTTTATATGTATGTTTAACATTTTTTAAAAAGTTTTTTCATTATTTTTAAATATATGTATTAAATGTTTAGAAAATAGTAATTTTTTTTAAAGGAAATTTTGCGTTTTAGTATCAGAGCGGGTTATGGGTTTATAGGGGAATAGGGTGGGAAGTAATTTAATTATAATTAATTAATTAATATGTTTTTATTTATTGTTATTCATTGTTAATTTATTGTTAATTAATTATTAATTGGTAATTAATTTATATTAATTGGTTAATTTATAACTATATTAATTATAATTAATTTATTATAAATTTTTATTTATTTTTATTGTTAATTAATTTATTGTAAATTAATTATTAATTGGTAATTAATTTTAATTCATTGATTAATTGGTAATTAAAGTAATTATGTTATTTTTAATATGTAGCGGGTTGTGGGTTTATAGGGGAATAGGGTGGGAAGTAATTTAATTATAATTAATTAATTAATATGTTTTTATTTATTGTTATTCATTGTTAATTTATTGTTGATTAATTATTAATTGGTAATTAATTTATATTAATTGGTTAATTTATAATTATATTAATTATAATTAATTTATTATTAATTTTTATTCATTTTTATTGTTAATTAATTTATTGTGAATTAATTAATTGGTAATTAATTTTAATTCATTGATTAATTGGTAATTACATTAATTATGTTATTTTTAATGTGTAGCGGGTTGTGGGTTTATAGGGGAATAGGGTGATAAGTAATTTAAATATAATTAATTAGTTAATATGTGTATATTTATTGATATTGATTATTAATTTATTGTTAATTAATGATTAATTGGTAATTACTTTTTATTAATTGGTTAATTAAAAATTATATTAATGATAATTAATTTATTATTATTTTTTATTTATTGTTAATTAATTTATTGTTAATTAATTATTAATTGGTAATTAATTTTTATTAATTGATTAATTGATAATTAAATTAATTGTGTTATTTTTTATGTGTAGCGCGTTGTGTGTTTATAGGGGAATAGGGTGGGAAGTAATTTAATGTTATTTAAGTAAATATTAATTTAATTTAATAGGGATTTATTAATAATTATTGGGTTAAATAATTATTAATATGTAATTTATTTAAAAATAAATAAATTTATAAGTATGTTAATTTAACCCCTACGCAATCCTACATTTTCCCTACTGTTGCACTCACTGGAGTGGGAATAGTAATTTTTACCCCTACGCTATCCAACACTTTCCCTACTGTTGCACTCACTGGAGTGGGAATAGTAATTTTACCCCTACGCTATCCAACACTTTCCCTACTGTTGCACTCACTGGAGTGGGAATAGTAATTTTTACCCCTCCGCTATCCAACACTTTCCCTACTGTTGCACTCACTGGAGTGGGAATAGTCATTTTTACCCCTACGCTAACCAACACTTTCCCTACTGTTGCAATCACTGGAGTGGGAATAGTAATTTTTACCCCTCCGCTATCCAACACTTACCCTACTGTTGCACTCACTGGAGTGGGAATAGTAATTTTTACCCCCCCTCTATCCAACACTTTCCATACTGTTGCACTCACTGGAGTGGGAATAGTAATTTTACCCCTACTATAGCCAACACTTTCCCTACTGTTGCACTCACTGGAGTGGGAATAGTAATTTTTACCCAAACACTATCCAACACTTTCCATACTGTTGCACTCACTGGAGTGGGAATAGTCATTTTTACCCCTACGCTATCCAACACTTTCCCTACTGTTGTACTCACTGGAGTGGGAATAGTAATTTTACCCAAACACTATCCAACACTTTCCCTACTGTTGCACTCACTGGAGTGGGAATAGTAATTTTAACCCCTACGCTATCCAATACTTTCCCTACTGTTGCACTCACTGGAGAGGGAATAGTAATTTTTACCCCTACGCTATCCAACACTTTCCCTACTGTTGCACTCACTGGAGTGGGAATAGTAATTTTAACCCCTACGCTATCCAATACTTTCCCTACTGTTGCACTCACTGGAGTGGGAATAGTAATTTTTACCCCTATGCTATCCAAAACTTTCCCTACTGTTGCACTCACTGGAGTGGGAATAGTAATTTTTACCCGTACGCTATCCAACACTTTCCCTACTGTTGCACTCACTGGAGTGGGAATAGTAATTTTTACCCCTACGCTATCCAACACTTTCCCTACTCTTGCACTCACTGGAGTGGGAATAGTTATTTTAACCCCTACGCTATCCAACACTTGCCCTACTGTTGCACTCACTGGAGTGGGAATAGTAATTTTTACCCCTACGCTATCCAACACTTTCCCTACTGTTGCACTCACTGGAGTGGGAATAGTAATTTGATTTCTTCAACTATCTAATATTTTGTATTTTTTTAGCTAATGTACTGTATAATTATTTTAAAAAAGATTTAAAATAATTGTAATTTTTTAAATTTGTTACATATATTTATTTAATTTTTATTTATGTTATTGTTTTATGTGTATAGATGTATTTATAATTTATAAAAATAAATTAAACAATGTATGTTATTAAAATAAATATTAAAACATATTAATAAGTAAGTTATATATTATATATTATATGTATATGTTTAATGTATTTGCAAATTATATATATTACTTATAATTTTTAAGCATTTAAAAATATTTTTAACTATGTTTCTTTTAATTATATGTATTATTTACTTTATTTTACAATATTTTTTTAACTTAAATTAAAAACGATATTTTTAACAACGATATTTTGGACATCGATATTTTTTTTTCTATATTTTTGTACTTACCTTAATGTAGATAGGATGTCGATATTCTTGTCTTCGATATTTTTGCTGCGATATTTTTGTAGGTCGATATTGTGACCTTCGATATTTAGTCAGTGATTCCATACTCATGACATACATAAGACCTTACCGCCTATGCACCGCATACGGAGGGGAACCGCAATGCTACCCAAGATGTAACCAAGCTGATGCGTATTTTATACACATGACTTGGGGTTGCGCGGGCTACGTGCATTCTGGTCTGAAGTGCTATCTAAGATAAATGTCACATTAGGGTGCACACTTAGGGGCCGATTCCGATTCGGGCAGGAAATCTCTCCGACCGAGCCGGACCCGGAGAGATTTCCAACCGAATCGGACTCTAGCAGCCCGACCGAACGAGTACGATGCGTACGTATGCTATCGGACTCGATTCGGTCGGACTCCCATTGAAGTCAATGGGAGCCGGACGTACAACGCGTACGCGGGCTCCCATTGACCCAATGGGTGCGAGGCGAACAAGGGTGCCCCCTACAGCGGGTACGCCTTGAAGCGACTCGCGGCATACATGCAGAGGTAGGGGGGACCCATGGGTCCCCCCTGTGTGCGACTCACGCGGCTACACGTACAGGGGGGTCCGACGCGGACCCCCAAAGTGCGGCTCCGACTGCTCTTTTGAGCCGGACGGCGCGAGTCGGTCAGACTGCTCGCGGCGCGCATCGTACTTGCCCGGCCAGGGAACGTCTCCATTGCGCGGTGCGAGTCGTGTCCGTGCGAGTTGGTCGGAGCGCTTCGGACCCGCGAACAAGTCGGTCGGCGATTTCTCGTGCGCTCGCATCGTACTCGCTCGGCCGGACGCACGTACGAATGGGTCGGGAAAGAGGGCTCCGAATCGGATCCGGTTAAGCCGAATCCGATTCGGTGCCCTACCGGCCGAGATCGGAATCGGCCCCTATATCTCACAGTGGAAACGTGTTTGCTGGGGCTCTGCACCCGACCACCCAAGCGTAAAGTGGGGAACAGATTTATTGATCTGACCATGGCATTGGCCAAAAGAAGGATAGCTATGTTGTGGAAATTTGCCACAGGCCCACAAATAGGTGTTTGGAACCAGGATGTGGTTAACTGGGCCTGGGTGGAGGGCAGAGCACTGCGTAGCAAGGAAGCGAAGGGGCTGAGACAGCACCCTATAGCGGAACAATGGAAAGACACACTAGCCACCTGGGAACACCCGAGCCATTCGAACAGTGCAGATACAAGTAGCGGGGACACGACAGATTAAACTATGGTGGTCAACACTTACCGACCTAGACCCCCCTGGCATTTATGAAAAGGAAATATAACCCTCCTTATAACAAATGCTCATCAACATAAGCTTAGAACCTGACAGACAAATTGAGACTGACTCCGGATGAGAACGGCTCCGATTCAAACTAGATACCTGCAAGCTCCTCCATATAAGGCCTTTCGAATACTCATATATAGCCCTCTCCTGCAACAGTTGAGTTACAAAGTTTCTTCATTGCCAGTTTTAAGGTGCATAGATGGCAATACAGCATCCCCCGCCCGAATGAGGTGGTCTTATGCAAAAAAGGCTAGATCACATAAGAGAAGCACGCAATGATACACCGCTCTGGTACTATGGGAGAAATAGGAATAGCGCATAACAACTCAAATCAGCATAAGTTATTTCCCCATGGAAGAGCAAATATCAACTGTACAATGTAAAGCTGTCAGAGATGTGTAAATCATACTGCAAAGAGATGGGTAAACAGAATGTATCCAAACAATTGTGAATTGTCGTGTATGCCATACTTCAGGGCAGGACAAAAACAAGAATAGGAAGGAAATCCATCAAATTAGGTACAGGGAACTGAGATAGAGAAAAAACCCATCCAATAATGAGCAGGGTGCTGACCCAAAGCCCATTGTGTGCATAGTACTGATCAGGTCTTTGTAAAAAGGAGAACCAACGGTATCTGTAGGCGAGACTTTAAAAAAAAAAGGGTGCTATCCATAAAAGCCACACCACTCAGGACTCCTCTGGTAGTCTAGTTTCCAAAAATGTCTGTGGTTGGTAGGCTTCCCTAGATACTGGCCAACCCAATGCCGAAATACTGTAAGTACCCACATCACAAAAATCTATCTAATTCCAGGCTTCTTTCTTGTGCTTTCCCCAGTTGCATTTTGGGTCTTTCCTGTTTCAGATGTTAGGCTCACCCACAAACATCAGGTGCAGCTTCAATCAAGAGCAATATTGAAATAGATATTTGCTATTATTGACTGAATTCTTCTGTATTTTTTCTTCCCTATTGTAAGTCAGTGTCCACCAGAATACGTTTTGAAGAAAAACGTCCTCAGAATAATCTGGCATTATGAGTAATGATGTATTATTTTTTGTGGATTGGCTTCTGAAGGTTAAAGTAAACCTGGTAATAATTTTTTCTTTTTTCCCACTTGGATTCACTATTGTTTACCTTTAACAACTAGCTTATTTGGAAATCCTTGAGCAATAAACAAAATTGTCCCTTGTTGAATTCAGAGTTTTGTCTACTGTTCAGCAATATGTAGCTTTCTGGGTTCTCACAGGGGTTTCACATCTGCTTCCCTCGCAAGTTACAAGTAGGTATAAAGCAAAATTGTAAATATCTGTTTTTTTAGTTTAATAAAACATCCAAAAAGTATTTGCCTCCTTGTTGGGGCACAGGCACACTGCTACTTCCACCAACAATGCTTCACTTGGAGAGAGATGCACTGTGAGAGTAAAGAGTTTTGTGTCTGTGCCCTAGCAAGGAGCCTGTAAATCAATAAGGAGTCAGATGCTGTTTGGAGATTTCTTAGGCTAAAAAAAGTCTAACTGCATCTGGCTACTTGCTGGGGCACCAACACAGATTCTCCTTGACTTCTTACTGACATAAATCACTTGTATTCATTCAGTTTTAGTTTTGAAGGTTGATACTTGCAGCCAACACGTGGTTCACCCTGCGGCACGTGGCAATGGGGGCTAAATGAACATGAGACTTTTGTCCTGAAGGGATTTGAATGAGTATGAGGAGTGTTCATGGTATCTGTAATTGTTAAACAGAACATGGGTTCCATAGGATGTGGAAAGGTGAAATATTAATTTAGCGATTAGATATGCTTTGAGATAAAAATGATTCATTCAGCCTTTGGTGTGACAGAACTGGAAATTTGTATCAGTAAATGATGAAGTTAAGTATCTGTTACTCAATTATTGCCATTTAATCAAACAACACTAAGAAGGAGGCCATGTGTTTTAAAGTGGTTTATCAGTAGTGATAAGTAGTGACTTACCACTAGTAATAAGGCCACAAACACAATAAAAGGTTCCATTAGGGTCTCAATAAATTATTCCCTTGCTCAACCCTTGGTATCTGGCAATGAGCAGACAGGCCTAACTTAGTAGACAGGTGTGAAAAGCATTTTTTTAAAACCAATACATTAAATAAGTAAGACACGACACACAATAAAAATCCAACACTGAGTTATAAAAATCGATTATATTTTTATGAACAAATAGACACCAAAGTGACAAACATCCAATGTAGGGAATCAGAGATGTGAATTTTTAAAGATTAAAAGTAAAACTAGCGCTTAGAAGTGAATAGCGCTCAAAGGGTTAAAAAAGGCAGTGCTGGTCTGGGACAAAGTCAAGTGTTCTTTACACTTACTTCCAGAAGTGTTTCTTGATGCAGGAAAGTGTCCACAACACAAATCCAATGTGACAGAAGCTCTGAGATGCTCATAGGGGTTTGAGACTACAACTCCCACAATGCACCTTGTCAACTTATGGAGCTTTTTACAAAAGTTGCTCCAAACATCTGGAACTTCTCCCTAGAGTTCCTCTTGTGGGTTCACAGTGTTTACAAAAACACCAATTCAAGGGTTGCGAAGCTCTGAGATGGTCCTTGGGATGTTGGGACTACAATTCCCACAATGCACTAGGTCAAATCTTTAAAAGTCCATTGGACGTACTCCAGGATGCAGCTCTTCCATATTTATGCTGTGTTACTGGTCAACAAGCAGAGGGGCACCCCTGACCAATGGGATGCAGGGTACCACCCAGATGTATGACCACTTCCTCCATGGTGTGGCATATTCTTGTCCTAGAAAGCACTATTTCTCCAAATCCAACAAGGAAAAATTCTCTCCTTGGCGGTTAGATCAGGCTAAACCAACCCACTGGCTTGGCTGAGACTAACTAACACTCCCCTTCCAGCCCTTTAACTAATCTAAGTATAGGGGCTATGTGTGGCTGGGGGTGCAGGATGTGGGGGTGAGCCTGTGCTGTCCCAATGTGTTATTCTCCCTTTGAAGACCAGTTTGGCACCCCACCTTTATCCTGCCTTCTGCTTCTGCAGTTTCAGTTTTCCTCCCACAGGAAATCCTTTGTCTCTCTAGCAAGCCACTTCACGCCTGTTTAAGACAGCTTGGCTCAGCCTGCAGAGGCTGGCCAATCAGGAGAGAGCAGCTGGATGGCTGGATTTTGGCTTACAGAAAAGAAAGTGCTATAACTTATTTTCTGTATTAGTTATTATAAATCTAACAGTGGCAAGTTGTTGGATGTATCGTAACCATCATTTTAAGTCCTTAAATGACATCTCTAGCTTGCTCCTATCACTAATTATACTTAAATAAAATATTCCAATGTTAGCCTATGGAGTTAATTATCTACAATGGGGAAAATGAAATTGGCAGTTTTTCCCTCACAAGGGCATATAAAACATCTTTTATAATGATCCTGCTTTTAGTTACGTGGCACCCTACCCTTGGGGCATATAGAGGAGGCCATATGGGTGACTTATGTGTAAGAATAGGGTAGATTACTACTTTGGAAGTACCTTTGATTCCTAAGTCGAATTTGCATACAATTTAATTTTAAAGGCAGTCTGCAAAGTAGGGCTGCCTTTAAAATGACAGCAGGTAACACAGTAGTGCACACTTCAGTGCAGAAAATCTACTGGTCCTCTAAACCTCCCTGCCCTATTCTATACTGGGGACTTATAGGTAATTTGAATCCCCCTTGCCTTATTATATACTAGGGACTTACAGGGGTCTGTCGTTGCCAATTGTAATTATACCTAACCACCATATACCTTTAAAGCACTTTAATGTGGTCCAGATGAGCATTACCGATGCCCGTGTAGCCATGTGCTAATGCCTCAAAAGACAGGCGTTGGCTCAGCCCTATAGTTGTCCTCTCTCCAAGGGTACTGTGCCACTGGCAGTACCTAATCTCAACCCACTCTAGCTTCCTTGGTTGATTGCATTTAGCCAATTCCCTTGCTATGCACTGCTTTGGCCATGTACAGCAGGGGGTTGGCCATAAGGCCTGGCTAACTGTGGATGGCCATTCTGTATTCAGCACCACCTTTGTCAATAAAATATTCAGCCAACTCCACCACTGCCCACAAGGAGTTGGCCATCGGGCCTGGCCTCCAGCCAGACTCTATGCCCAACCCCACTGTGGGTTACAAACCCCTGCAGATCCCCAACCCATATTTCATTTATTATGCATATAAGCAAATGTTGGAGCTGGTGCTACGGTAGTGGCTCCAACTCCATGGTACTCCATGCATATTCTAATACACCACAAAACACACTTCTATGGAAGCAGTTTCCTCTCAGTGAGTGCAGATTTTAGAAAAGCTGGGATTGTTGAAAATGACTTTGACCTATGTGTTATTAATAGGTACCCAGTACTCTAAACATCCGGGTACCCTACCATGCTGTTGGACATTTTTCTGAGCATGGATTTTACATTATCCTTCAATCATAATGTTAAGGATGGTACTCATATTGGTTCTGTGCCAAGGGAGCATCAGAGGCCTAACCAGACTTCTCAAGGTTTCCGAATATTTAGGAGTGAACACGAATCTGCGTATTAAGTGAAAGTAAAGGAAGAGATATACCACAGGCAATGAGACCAGCGACACTTGTAAAAATACATCTAATACTGTTTATGAAAACAAGTAAAATTGTTTAAAGAGATATAAAAAAAACTACTAAAATAGATATTACATAAAATATTACTGAATAGTCAATATATGCACCTTTTCGCACAGAGTCTGATACACATATGTATCTGGCAGTTGCGTTGCCTGTGGTTAACAAAATCACAGTTTGTGACTACAAAGTACCTTTTACTTAGTTTATACAAAAGCTCTTTTACTAGTTGGAAATGTTTTTTTGACTAATAAAAGAGTTTTTGTGACTCTGTTCAAATCAAAAATAGGAGTGGGTGTGAAAGGAACATCACCTTCCTATCTGCGATTTGGAGAGGAGTGCATCAATGGCCTGTGACAGCAACTGCGGTCGCAAACAATAGATCAGCAGGCACATGCATCAATGGTTTTTGTGAGCTCAAACGGTGCGATTCGCAAAAATCGTCCGTTTGCGCCCGCAAAAAGGCCTTTTGCGATGCATCAAAGTGAAAGGCACTCGTAATTTAAGAATTCGCAATTTATTGCGATTTCTTAAATTGCGATTGCATTTAAGGAATTGCAATTTGAGATTCCTTAAATGCAATGCATGTACCCTTAGAAATAGCGAATTCGCTATTTGGGGTCGCAAAATACAGAGAAATTACTCTGGTCTGTATTTTGTAAAAACCTTGAAAAATGCACTAAAGTGCATTTTTCAAGGTTTCAGGTTACACACCCACATGCCCTTGGGGCATGTGTGTGCGCAACATGGGTGCACATCACAATTTCAGGGTGCAACAGGGTGTCATTTTGACACCTTTGCACCCTTGAAATTGCATGCACAATTTGCGAGTACCTATTGGTACTCGCAAATTGCGCATGTAATTTCCCATTCATTCCTATGGGCCTGTAGGCCCATAGGAATGAATGAGAAGCCATTCCTTAATTGCGACTCGCAATTTGCGAGTCGCAATTAAGGAATGTTTAGAAATCGCTATTTTAATAGCGATTTCTACATGCATAGGCTTTTGAGAGTCCCTAATTGCGATTCCTTAATAATCGCAATGAAGGACTCGCAAAAGCATTTCTTGATGCATGTGCTCCCAGATACCGACACTCAAAAGTAGGTAGTAACTTATTAAATCAAGCAATACAAGCTGTATTTGGACATATTATGCCATAGTAGCAAACAAATAAAACAATGCAGAAAAAGATGCATTTCGTATAATAATGAATGCAAATTCGTTCTGGTGTGAGAGCCATTGCGTTACAGCATATCAAAATGGTTTGAATAAAAACACTAAGACAGATAAAATTATCTCTTCTCCTTAGATCGATTTTCTCACTTATTCTTGAATCATAAAAGCCATTAGAGCAGTTAGCTGCAGTGAGTTAATACAACTTATTTAAAAAGCGAAAAAAGAAGATTGAGCAAACGTATCTATCTAAAATGCGAACCCACGCAAGTGTAAAACATAATCATCTCAACATAGTGGGATGCAGTTTAGCAATTCAATTCAATAACTACTTTAAAAACATGGCCCTGCGATCAATATGCTCAGGCGATTCATTTTTAAGGTTATAGATCTATCAGGCCCTATAACTTCACAATGCAAATCTCAGGTGGACATTGTTTAAGCTCAGGTCAATTGTTGTTAGTGGGGCAATTTATTATTCTGCTGCAACAAAGGCCCTGGCTCTTTTTACGCACATCTGCCCCAAAAACGTAGCAACACCACATGGATTAGCTAATCTTGAATCTTATCTAAGATTTCTGAGGAGTGAACAGCTGCTTTGAGTCCCCAATTGCATACCAATAGATTTAATCCGTTTCTGGCAAAGATCAACATATCCTGAGCAGCGTATAACAGTATAGGTGATTTTATACCAGCCAGAGTGGGAGCGTCAGTTGGGAAATTAGAAATAAAGTGGACAATGTCATTAAGAAATAAGGAAAACAGGGTGGGAGCCAAGACACAGCCTTGGTAAACACCTTTGTTAATGGAAAACCTATTGGTCAACTTGCCTTGCCTACCCCACAGAACCTTCGCATAGTTTCCCTCATGTATGCAGATTAATGGAGTCAGGAGGTCCATGGGCATGCCCATGTCACTAAGGACCTGCCACAACTTCTTACGAGAAACCAGATCAAAAGCCGATTTGAGGTCAACGAAGGCAACAGACATGCTGCTGTAGTAACTTATTCACTCAGGGAAACTGCCCCCGTTGGACATCTTTCCATTTGGGAATTGTGACGGCAGCCTCAAGGTGAGCAGGTAGCTTCTTGATCTCCCCAATGTCTTCCCATACAGGAAGCAATTTATTTTCTTTAAAACAAGCACCAACAGTCCCTATAATGGACACATGGCACTTTCAAAAACATGCTTCCTGTATGACAATCCAAATGTCTGGATGGAGGTCTGCTATCCCTTGCAGTGCTCCCTCTCTGAATTTGCAGACAATCACAGGTAATCACAAACTGCAACCTTCCTAATTAATATTCATTAGGCAGATAATTTCTCAAATTTACAATTTGAATTGCACCCTATTAGTACGTAGGATACACATGATGCATTGCATATTTCAGTCGCAAACTAGTTGTTGTGGAAAATGCCCTTCCCCGATTTGCAAATTAGATTAGTACATCAGGCCCTAAATGTGTGAAATACACATCACCCCAAGTCAAAATTGGCCCCTGAGGCATAAGAAGCAATATTGGCACCAGACATCCATTTATAGTCCCAGACAAAATGTGCATCAATGTTGCTAGGAAGAATATGCATTGGTGACCCCAGGAATTAATATGCATCAGTGGCCCAGCAGTATTGTACTTCAGTGGTCCCAGAAAGGAATGAGCAACAGTGCTGATCCCTAAAAATATATGCAACAATGACACCAATAATGAGCATGATTTGCCCCAGAAAGTAATGATCATCAATAGTCACTGATAGTATGCATTTTAACTCCCTTAGAGAGTCCTGAACATTCACAGTTTCAGACAGTCATGAACTTTATGGACCCCAGACTGTAAGAGGTATAATGATTAAGCCCGGGCGTAGTTTGCGTAGTAGCACTTCACGTAGCTACGTGAAGTACAGCTTCAACTACACGTAGCTATGCAAATTGCGTAGTGCGTAGCTGTGTGCTTGACTGCACTGTACAATAATTACCAAAAGCAAACTTGTACAGTGCAAGTTAAGATAAAATAAATATCTCTGTCTTTATATGCTAAAAATGCATATAGTCATTTCACTAAAGTGAAAACAAAAAGTTAACAAGCAGTGAGAGAGGTGATGATTTTGGTATCCTCACTAACTTAGGGAGAGAACCAACAACCAAGCAGATGTCTTGAAAACAAAAAGCACATCTTATTGAACGATTCCTCCTAGGACCACCCTAAGCACAGTTATGGGCAAAAATACAATCCCAACAGGCTCTGCAAGCATTATGGGACGAGATTAGCAGTGGGCAGTGAATATTATAGTGTTCAATATCAAAATAATTCTACAAAGAGCTGCAGTTCAACTAGTCGTCACTGGGTGTCGTCCCTCAAGAGTGAAATGCAAAAGTATTGAAAACCTTTCATGAAGCTTTTGCATTTGACTCGTGAGGGACGACACCCAGTGACGACTAGTTGAACTGCAACTCTTTGTAGAATTATTTTGATATTGACACTATAATATTCACTGCCCACTGCTAATCTCGTCCCATAATGCTTTGCAGGGCCTTTGGTTGGGATTGTATTTTTGCCCATAACTGTGCTTGGGGTGGTCCTAGGAGGAAGGGACCACCATTGAATCGTTCACATGATATGCTTTTTGTGTTCAAGGCATCTGCTTGGTCCTCCCCCTAGGTTAGGGGGACTCCAAAATCATCACCTCTCTCATTGCTTGATATGTCAAAATTCATTTTTGTGAATTGGTTATATGCTTTTTAGCATAAAAAATTGCTTTATCAAAGCATTTGAAGGAGTTTGTTATTATTATTAAGCCTGGGCGTAGTGCTAGCTGTGTGCTTGACTCACTGCACTGTACAATAATTACCAAAAGCAAACTTGTACAGTGCAAGTTAAGATAAAATAAATATCTCTGTCTTTATATGCTAAAATTGCATATAGTCATTTCACTAAAGTGAAAACAAAAGCAGTGAGAGAGGTGATGATTTTGGTATCCTCGCTAACTTAGGGAGAGAACCAAGCAGATGTCTTGAAAACAAAAAGCACATCTTATTGAATGATTAGTGGTGGTCCCATCCTCTTAGGACCACTCAAGCACAGTTATGGGCAAAATATAATCCCAATCAAAGGCCTGCAAAGCATTATGGGACGAGATTAGCAGTGGGCAGTGAATATTTTAGTGTCCAATATCAAAATAATTCTACAAAGAGCTGCAGTTCAACTAGTCGTCACTGGGTGTCGTCCCTCACGAGTCAAATGCAAAAGCTTCATGAAAGGTTTTCAATACTTTTGCATTTCACTCTTGAGGGACGACACCCAGTGACGACTAGTTGAACTGCAGCTCTTTGTAGAATTATTTTGATATTGGACACTATAATATTCACTGCCCACTGCTAATCTCGTCCCATAATGCTTTGCAGGGCCTTTGGTTGGGATTGTATTTTTGCCCATAACTGTGCTTGGGGTGGTCCTAGGAGGAAGGGACCACCATTGAATCGTTCACATGATATGCTTTTTGTGTTCAAGGCATCTGCTTGGTCCTCCCCCTAGGTTAGGGGACTCCAAAATCATCACCTCTCTCATTGCTTGATATTTTATTGTCAACATTCATTTTTGTGAATTGGTTATATGCTTTTTAGCATAAAAAATTGCTTTATCAAAGCATTTGAAGGAGTTTATTATACTCCTGCTACGCTACGTTTATTAGTACAGTTATTCACTCTGCTACGTGCAATTTGCGTAGTGCGTAGTAGCACAAACTTTGCATGCTTCGTGAGCGTAGCAAAGTATTATGCCCAGGGTTAATAATGATGCCAGAGTGACTAGGCATAATTTGTCCCAAACAGTGTATGTATCAGTGTATGAATTGGTGGCCCATGAAAGTATATGGACTGAATGAGTACTCAACAGAAATAGACCCAGTAACTAATGAGAATCAGTAGCCCAGGACACTAGGTGCATCTATCCCCCCTAGGGCTCCAGTAGCATCCAACAATAACTACAGACAGTACGTGCAACAATGGTCCTAGACAATGCGCACATCAATTATCTCGGCCTGAATTTGCTTCAATTGCCTTTTAAGTGCATTTTCACAATCTTGGCAGTCACAGGGTCTACCTTCCTACACTAAAGGTGAGATAGCAGGTATAGTATGGTTTTCCCTTTTACACACTCAAACTCTCCAATCACAATTCATGCATGTATGTAGCTAAATATGTGGAGTTTGTATAGTGCAGACCTAGCCAAAAGGCAGCCAATGAGTCATGGGAGAGGCAGCTGGATTCTGGGAACTAAGTGTACTGTTAACAGGGCCAGAGTGGGTAACCCTCAGCAGCCCTGGCAAAAATGCTCAAAGCAGCCCTGCTCTCTTTGTCTCCTTATGCTCTCTCTTTCTTTCCATCCTTCCAATCTCTCTTACTTCTTCTCTCCCTTCTCTCTTTTCCAACTCTGATCTCTTTCTCTCTCCCTTCTCCCTCCATCCCTCTCTTTCCCTCACTCATGAAGCCACCCTCTGCCTGCTGCATTTAGCCCCAGGGAAAGTGACAGAGGCTCCAGGAGCCCTGGGCTTTCAAAACTGGATTACAAACGCTCCAGCCCACATGGGAAATGCCTGTAGGAATAAAAGGCTTGTCCAGCCTGACTGTTACTGGAGTGGCTTTGAAGCAGATGGCTGCAGGGATGATGTTTCAGATTGTGGGTGCATATATTGAAAAAGCCAGCTACTTGCTTTTTAGCTTTTTATACTTATTGGTCCCCCGTCTGATAGTGTCCTGGCAGACAGTTTTCATTGAGCCACAGAGCTTGACTATAAAAGAAGCAGGGGTGCTGGTTGTAAGGGCTTGAAAAATGTTGCAGCTGGTTTTGGAGATGGTGCAGGCCGGCAATGACAGACAATGGATTTTCATCAGGATGGGGGTGATGCAATCATATTTCTTCAGGCCCTGGATGAGGTGCCCTTAAGAGGGCGAGAGTAGATATTAGGAATCCATGAGCACAGCATTACCATTATCTGGATGTGAGAATATGAAGGCTTGAACAGCATCTCTTGAATTCCCTTTTGACAAGAAATGGCCACACTCTTTAGAAGAGAGTGCTGGAACCAGACCATCTTTTAGTTTTTTCAATGTGTTCCTTGAGATTAAGGATGGTGTCCAGTGTGAATCTAAGTCACTTGCTATTTAATGAAAATTGGGGTTTGAAGCCATCAGGTTTCAACTCCTTGAGCCAGCTTTGTAATATTTCTTGCTTGTTTTTCTTCAAAAACAACATTGTAAGAAATTGGGTTGCTGGTTGGAGGGGGGGGGCACTTAAGCAGCAACTAGAATCCTTGTCAAGGTGAGGCACAAGAAAACCAGAAATTAAATTGTGCTCAACCCTCTGGTAGCTTGGCACATGCAGTCAGGCTTAACTTAAAGGCAATATGCAAAGTATTTTTGCAGCACTTCAAACAGTAATAAAGTGACAATACAACACAAGAAAAATCCTACACCAATTTAGACAAATAGAGCAAACTTTCATGAATAATTTGACACCAAAACAATAAAAATCCAATCAGCAGAAATGGAGATATGCAGTTTGAAAGATTTAAGTGAAAATAGAGCCAAAACGTTCAAAGCACCACTCACGGCTATCTGATCATGCAAAACCGGGGGAAAGTCACAAGTTCAGGGCTACCACGTTGGAGCACGGGTCGGAAACAGGGACCAGGTTTGTCCGGCTGAAAAGTTACCTTTTTCGCAAAGCGTACCATTCGTGGTGGAGGGGCCTGCAAGGAGCAAGGAAGCCTCACAGACTGTCGTCGACTTAGAAGGAAGAGCAGGAGTAGCATCGCGGATGATCTTTGCTGTAGCGTGAAGATCCTGCTGTTGTTGCCAACAGTTGGGCCAAAGTTTCGCGGTGGAGCTCCCTGTGAGTGATCGATGCTGTAGCACGAAGAGCCTGGTTGACGTAACTTTGTTTTGATGGGTGTTAGACCTGTCAGCCTTAGGGTGGTCTTCCCCCAATCTTTTTGCTTTTTTCCTCCACGTTTTGCTGAGTCTGTTTGTTGGTCTTAGGACTCTGAACACTCTAGCACTGCCAATCAGTGCTAAAGTGCATGTGCTTCTTCCCATAACATGTGTGTAAATGGAGTATACCTGATTGACATATTTAATTTACTTGTAAGTCCCTTGTAAGGTGGTGTGCCATATACCCAGGGCCTGTATATTAAATGCTACTAGTGGGCTACAGCACTGATCATGCCACCCACAGAAGTAGCCTTTCAAACCTGTCTCAGATCTGCCACTGCAGTGCCTGTGTGTGCAGTTTACTGCCACTTCATCTTGGTAATCAAAACAAATTGCCAAGCCTTAAACTCACCTTACATTACACATATGTCCCCCCTAAGGTTAGCACCAGGTAGCCCTAAGGGAAGAGAGCTATGTAAGTAAAAGGTAGGATTTGTTCTTTTATGTTTTGCATGTCCTGGTAGTGACAAACCGCCAATTTCGTTTTTCACTACTGTAAGGCCTACTTCTCTATTAGGTTAGCACTGGGGATTCCTTAATACACTTTTAAGTTTGGAATGGTATTCATAAATCCTACTTACTGGTAAAGTTGGATTTAACATTACTATTTTAGAAATGCCACTTTTAGAAAGTGGACATTTCTCTGCACCTACTACTCTGTGTGCCTGATCAGATACTTCTGGATCTTGAACTGAACCTCTGTCAGAAGGACTGCTGTGCTCCTTAAAGGGCTAATCTTTGGACTGCAGACTCGCAAGGCCTGCTTTTCTCTTGTGTTTCCCTGCTGCCCGCTGCTCTCTGACTCTGCTGAAGGAGAGTTGGACTCTGCCTTCACTCCACGTGATCTCCAAGGGCTTGTTGGATTGCCTCCTGTTGCTTGAGACTCAGGGCTATCAAAGTCTCTATCCCTGCTCCTGTGCCTGGCTCACTGGAAGTGGCCAAGATACTTGCAACTCAGATTTCAATGCATCTCCTGACTGCGTGTAGCAGAACCAGCGCATCGACTCGGTTGCAGGAGTAAATTTGACGCATCTGAACCAGCGGATCCATGCATCATACTGCATATTGCCGCTGCTGCACCATGGTGGGATCAACTCATCCCCTTGACTGCATGGCAGAATCCGGTGCATCGCTCGACGCCTCTCGACTCTGACACCCGTCTTCAGAACTGATGCATCACCTTCACTGCATGGAAAAGATCGACGCATCTCGTTGTTTGCGACCAGGAAAGGTACTTTGTTCAGTGGGGCATGCGTGGGTCCTGTTGCCAGCCTGCCCTTCCACAAGGTTGGCACAAACGTTGACTTTGCCCTGGTACAGCACAAAATAAAGTAACCTTTAAGCGCTACTTGCTTCTGAACGCTTTTACTGCATTTATTCTTTTAAAATTCAATATCTCAATTTCCATATATTGGATTTTTGTCGTATTGGTCTTGTTTTCTTTATAATGTAATAACCTGTTTTTATAAACCTATGTGGAGTCTCTTTGTGGTAAATTCATTGTGTTACTGTGTGTGTGTATTACACAAATACTTTACACATTGCCTCTTTAGATAAACCATGACTGCTCTGTGGCAAGCTACTAGAGGGTGAGCACAGGTTATCTTTTAGTGTATATCTAGCTTACCCTGACTTGGATTGTGGCTTCTGCTTGAACAGGGTGCATACCTTTTCCAACCAGAAAACCAGTTTCAAACAATGAGCAGTGCGTGCAAGATGTTTTTCAATGTCAGCGCGCCCATTCATGGTCGCGAAGAGCCAAAAAACTTAAATGCAGCTCCACTAGGGCCACAGTAAGGGTCCAGGACCAGAGGGGCACCACTTCGGGGTCAGGGGCTTGCTCCAGCTGGATCTGGGTGCTGGTTCAGGTGTTTGGGAGCTTGTTATGCCCTGTTGTTTGGCTCTGAACAGGAGACAAGCAGACTAGCAATTGAAGTCACTCTGGGAGTCCTGGGTTCAGGTACAAGTCCAATCCCAGGGCAGCAGTCCAGCAGAGTGGCAGTCCTTTCAGAAGCACAGCAGTCCTTCTTCCTGGCAGGGTCTCCACAGGTTCAGAAGTGTACTGAAGAGTTGGTGTCTGAGGTCAAATATTTGTACCTCATGCCTCCTTTGAAGTGGGCTAAGCTTCTAGGGGTTTTCCTTTGAAGGGCACAGGTTACCTCCCTCTCCTGCCCTGGCTCCAGACTAACTACAGGGGATATCCAGCCCTTTGTCTGGAGTCAGGTCATAGCCTATTCAAGTATAAGTAGGGCTGTGCCCAGCTCCGCCCTCCCATCTTGCCAGTGATGACCCATCCAGGCACACCTAAGCCCTCAATTGTGTGTGAATTTCTAGGAGGAATACACAAAGCTCAACTTTCAGCTACACCCAGTCATGTGACCTAGAGACAGGCTGGAGGCACTAAATGGCTATGGCAGGAAAATTCCAACTTTTGAAGAACCCCGCAATGATAAATAAGACGTGCAAAAAACAAGACAGAAGGCATTTATTACTGAGAAAAAACAGACTCTCTGCACTGCCAACAACTGCATCAAAACTCAAGAGTTACAATGTAACAGAACAATGCCTCAATTGGATAAGTATTTATATGGCCACACTTGTGTTTTAGAAATGAGATAGAAGGCATTCATCACTGAAAAAACAGATGCACTGCCCTGCCAACAACTGGATCAGCAAGATCTGAGAGGAGAGTCACACGATCGACACTACATTTGACGTTCAGTGAATCCACAGTGCTCCGTGCCTTGACCTGAATAGAACAATTAAACACAAGCATGAAGAATTCTGCCACAGGACACTATTAAAACTAATTTATCTACAGTTCTGAGTCCTGAAGAGAACCCCTAATCAATGCTGGGTTCAAAACGCATCAGCAGCTTGATACCTAGGGAGTGTGCTTATGCTAAAGGGAAATATAGGCTGACAGAGAATGATTGGTGTAAAATAAATTGAATGGTCAGATCCCTGTGTGAGGCCTTAAACTAAAGGGAAGGTTAAGTTGACACTCCTGGGTTAAAAGCCAATAAAGGAGGGGCTGAGTAAGGGCATTGCACCTTGTGGCTCTTTGTGCTTTCAAATTCAGTACTGGTACAATTAATGTCATGTGTTTTTAGGCTGTGTACATTAATTCATAGTATTTTCAATGTGTTGATGTTTATTTGACATGGGATATGTAATGTATGATTTTGTATTCTGTTACATGAAGATGTTGCTCCTCTGTCACTGACAGTTGTATGTGGTATGGATAATTTTTGATGTACAATGTGAAAATTAAAGGGTGCTCACAATAATTAAGTTGTGTGATCACAAACCGAAACATTGACTTGTCAAAACAGAGTCAGCACAGGTGCTTGTTTGTTCCTTGGATATTATAGTGGCCTAGCATTGCTGACATTAACTGGGCCCAACCCCTTGTCAGTTATTGACATTTCTAAAAGTGCCATTTTCAAAAATGTAATTTAAAATCTGACAATACAATAAAATAAGATTTCTTTACAATTCCAAAGACACCAAACATGGTCTGGGTAGCAGTTATCATTTTGAAGCTACCATTTATTAAATGTAATAAAGTTACTCCAATGTTATCCTATGGGAGAGGAAGGCCTTGCAGTGGTGACAAACGAATGTATGAGTTTTTTACTGCCAGGACATGTAAAATTTACAAATACATGCCCAACCTTTTAAATGCTCTGCACCCTGCCTTCTGGGCTGCCAAGACTTGCCCACGGGATATTTTATATGCCTTAAAAAGGAAGGTTTGGGCCTGGCAAAAGGTTTATTTTGCCAGGTTGAAATGGCAGTTTAAAAATGCACACACAGGCTGCAATGGCAGGCCTGAGGCAAGCTTGAAAAGGCTACTTAAGTGGGTGGCACAATGAGTGCTTCAGGCTCACTAGTAGCATTTAATGTACAGTCCCTGGGTACACATAGTACCAATTTACTGAGGCTGTATAAGTAAATTAAGCATGTCTAGTGGGTATAAGCCAATTTTACCATGTTTAGAGAAGAGAGCACAAGCACTTTAGCACTGGATAGCAGTGGTAAAGTGCTCAGAGTCCTAAGGACAGTAAACATCAACGCAGCAAAAATAGGAGGAATGAAAGCAAAAAGTCTAGTGATAACCCTGCAGAAAGAGCCAAGTCCAAACAACATGAATTCTGTCTTGCAGGGGGTCGAGCTTGAGATAGGTGCTGGATCATTCAGGCCTGGATGAGGTTCAGGCAGTGTTTAAGGCGTTGGATACCTGTAGCAGAGGAGACTTTCAAACAGAGTTGCCCATCAGCAGCATATTGGAGAATTCTGATTCTGTTATCTTGGAATAGACACCCAAGGACCTCCATGTAGTGGTCGATTAAACCTGCTAAGCCCTAGGCTGGCTAGACTCACTCACAACTGCTCAGCAGGGGGATATCCTCCCCGGTGATAGCCAACTCTACAAATCTACATAACCATACCATAACAGAACATAATGTTCGCAACTCAGAGTGCTCGACTCGTTTGTAACTTTAAAAATTTTGTATTTAATAAAAATGTATACATTTTCAATGAGGTAATAATTAATATCACAAATTCATGGAATTAAAAACTTTAGTGAAAGAAAAATTAATAGATGTATTAACTGACTTAAATCTTGGTTAATGAACAGAAACCTAAGAGTTCTCTAAATAACACTTCATATCATTGCATGTTTTCCTCTCTAACCATTGCACTGGCACTCAGTCTGCAACAAAAATTTGGTCCCCCAAACCTCCTTGAGTCCGAGCAATGATGTCCTAAGTAAAGGAAGGTTGTGGGAGTTTGAGTAAGGGTGCTGTGGAACATAATAAACATGACTGTGATGATTTGAATTTCAAACAGGGGATGTGAGTCATTGTAACTACATAACACTTTAATAATACATTGAAAGTATAAAAATATATGTACGGTAGACCAATTATCAAACGGCACAAGTACACGATCAAAATACTCAATGAAAAGATTGCACAATGATAACATGAGAGTGAAACAGGGTACCTGAACTGCACTCATTGTACTATTTACAGTGACTAATTGAATGTAAACACTCGGTATCATCTTCAAAGAGATACAATGTTACTGTACAGTCATTGTTTAGAATTGTGTAAGGATTCAACACAATATACACTAACACTATGCTCTAAACTAGAGGATTACGGTCGTCCCTAAACAAATCTGCTTACTTTAAATCACTATTCACAAACCTTTTCAGTTAGAAATCCTGGAAAAGTTACAGATGTAAGCGAAACATAGTAGAAAGCTGTAACGCAACAAAACTATTACTCAATAAAGAAACAATATGTGTGCACCATAAACAGACAGAGTAGATTTGGTTATCTCCAGGGTTGGTCTTAAGTTATGTTGTTCCCTTAAAATGTGCCTTTCTCATGAGCTGAAAGTCCTAGGTTCTCTGGGGCAATGGTACCACACTCAATCAATCAATCAAAAAGACTTTATTCGGGAGCATTATAGCAACCATAAAACTATTGAACAGCAATCAACATAATAGGTACCGCACTCAATGAAGATTAGTCTAAGTGCTAGAGGATTCATCTCCAGGAACCAACATCTACCCTCTTCAGTCGGAGCCTACTTCTGCTGCGTTACTGGCCCAAGAACCTCCTCACATAACCAGCTAAATTCAAATGTTGCACAATGGTGAAAGGGAGCCAATAACATGCTTTGGGACCAGGGCAGGCGCTAATAGAATGTTTTGTTGGCATCTCATTCCTTAAAAACATCCAACAGCTGTTATCTAAGAAATTAAATGACAAAATAAAGAGGTTTTGTGGAAACTTATTTGGGATTACTGCATTTGTATCTATAAGGACAAATTGGGTGTGCTCCAGCTTAGAATTGTCTGTATCTTCTGCACTGGTGGCAGCAGTATCCTTAACAGCTTGGTGCTGTTTGAGGAGCACTAATATGAATATCCAAGCGTAACTGTTGAGCGGTCATCATTAGCCACAGCTGTTTTTGTAAATTGATAGACACTGACAGCAGGTAACGAACAGTTCCAGTCCCTGCCGCTTGATAATGACAGGGACTTCTGGAAGAGTGATGCCTTCCTCCCTTCAGATCACATGCCCACATACACTGCGATATTGCTGGGTGGACATCAGCAGGCTACGAAAAGTCCCTTTGATAGCCCTATACATTTGTATCTGTTATTGATCAATGCAATGTCAAAAATGAGTGCAGTCGGTAAAACTGAGGTGATCCAAGATTGGATCTCCAAGAATACATTGGATTTTTAAACGAATGCCCATGGATGGAAGATGGTTTCAAATGTCTCTAATTTACTGAGCCTTTGCATAGTGTTGTAAAATTAGAGACATTTTTAAGACTCGTTTTTGTTCTTTTTTCCTTTTCATGTAACATTATTTTCCGAAAAAAAAGTATTTTTTTCTGCCTGCAACCAAATGAAAGAGCAAAATTTTGGTGCACTGTTTTTCATTTACTGCACTGTGTCAGACCGGGCAATCATACCATAGGTTTAAAAGTGCAGGCAAGTGTGAAAGGCATAGCATAGGTTTGTGAATACCCACGACGGTATGGTCTTTTTTTCATTTTGATTACCCTGTGTTTGACACTCATGTGGGGACCTATACAAGGATTTATTTTTGGTGGTGTAATTTTCACAGAAGAAACTGTGCAGTCATAATTAATATCAATGCATATAAAATTCCGTAAATCATGAACTTTTACATTATGGGCTCGACATTCTAGCGCGATCTAAAAAAAGTCGGAACTTTTTGATTGTGGACTTACAGATTCTAGTTCAAGGTTCATAGAATTAAGGAGAATCCTAGTGCGGTTGTCAGGGCTGGACTGGGACAGAAAATAGGCCCGGAAACCAAAATAAAAGTGGCCCCCATTAGTGGATTAGGTAGCTAAAAATGTGGCCATGATTGCAAATTGTGGCAGTTTTGAATATGTAAAAATACGTCACACATATGTTTTGCAAAGTATGGAAGACTGCATTGGTTTGAGCTTGCTGCAGACACTGTTTGTTTTAATATCAGAGAAATCAACAATAAAAACGGGCCCACAAGACAATAAAACAGGTCCCAAAAATCGGTACACACATTGACCTGTAAGACCAGCCCTTCAGGCACTCCCTGATTGTCCCCTAGGCCAGTCCGATCCTGACGGTTGTAAGTAAACAGATGCTACGTTTTGTGTCATGCTAGTAGCAGTGCAAAACGTTTGTAGATTTTTGGACTTGCCTTTATTTTTAATGTACCTGGAAAATATATCTCCAGGTAGAGAGATCCATTCCACTTCAGCTCAGGGAACATGGCAGTGCTTGGGTGTTTTCAACACGCAATTTGTCCTCTTATTACCCTTGTTCGCCTCTAAAATAATGACCAAATTACTGGAAAAAATCATTGCAAATGTTGATGAAGACCCTGAAAAAACAAACAAAATATATATATATGCATATATATATATATATATTATCTACTGGCGGTCGACAGTAGATAGTTATAGTTAGGACCTATTTTCCATAGGAAATCCGCAACATTCTATTTGAAATAACGTTGGCGCCGGTTGACGAATCTTCGCGAAAGTTTCCAACTTGTTGGGGCGCTCCGGTCCGCTCCTATCCTGAAAGTCTCGGGGTGATTCGTCAAGCGGGGGCCGAGAATAAAGGGGGGTCCCAAAACGTGTTTTCCCCATTTATTTTTCCATAGGAACCTTTAGTCGCAGCTACACCCCGAACTGCTGAACGGAATTACACCAAATTTGGAAAAGAGGTAGCCCTTGGTTCAGACTCGTGCCTTTTGCTTAAATGGTGTAAATCCGTTCAGTAGTTCCTGAGAAAATCACAAGTAAAATCACATATATATCTGGGCGGAGCCTAACCACACATGTCATTGTGAGATCTGATTGGCTGTCAGCACTTCATCCTGGAATTGCTGGCAGCCATCTTGAGACCAATATACATGATAGTACCCCATTGAAATGCATTGTAGTGAATCAAAGATTTTGAGGGTTACCAAAAGGAGAACTATAAAGGGTGATAACAGACTTTAGTTACATTAGAATTCATTTGTTGATGGTACCATACTAATTTCAGGAATTGTGGTGTGTTCTAAGGTGATTTTACCCTGTGAAAAACCTTCTGCTGGGATATCATGAATCATGTTTGAGAGAAAACTATTTTCACATGCTTGTCCCATAGAGTTTTGGAAGGTGCTCCAGATGCTAAAATGAGAGCATATTTTCTGTAAATTCACATTATCTTTCTCAGTCATGTGAGAATGAAGTCTGACATTCTCAGTAAAACATGTACATCCAACAAGGGCAGAGACTGTCAGTTGATTCCTTTGTGTTCTACTGCAGCTTCCCAGAGTGTTCTAAAGAACAACTAGAGTGCTAACAGCCTTACTTATGACAAAAGTATGGCACACCTGAAGCCATCTTGATTGGAATAAACTGGTAACACTTAAAACATTTAATTTAAAAAGAAACAAAATGATGGGGTTCATTTTGTCATAGAAATTATGGTTAGTGCTGTAGAAAGAAAAATTAGGACATGTTTCAAGTGTGATCTCAAATATCTTCCTGTTATATTTCAACAGGAGCAGCCTGCCAGTTGATGCCTTTGTGTTCTACTGCAGCTTCCCAGAGTGTTCTAAAGAACAACTAGAGCGCTAACAGCCTTACTTATGACAAAAGTATGGCACACCTGAAGCCATCTTGATTGGAATAAACCGGTAACACTTAAAACATTTAATTTAAAAAGGAACAAAATGAGGGGGTTCTTTTTTAAATAGAAATTATGGTTAGTGCTGCATGTAGGAGAGTAGGATCTGCTTCACATGGGTACTCCCACTTTTTGCTGATGCTTCACTGTTTTTCGACCTTAGTCTGGCTGGGGCCCTGCTAATCAGAACCCCAGCCTAGCTGCTTCCTTTCTAAAATGGTTTCCATGTGCCTTAGGCACATCACTGATTGGAATCTGGAGTGCCCTTATAAGTCCCTAGTATAAGGTATACTATGTACCAAGGGCATAGGTACCTCAGAGGCCTACCAGGGGCTGCAGCATGTATTATGCCACCCCTGGAAGGCCATCCAAACTGACACCACAGGACTGCTACTGCAGCCTGGGTAAGGTGGTGCATGCACCCCTTACTGTGATATAGGTTACCTATATCACTAAATACATACACACATATAAACCTATAAGTCACTCCTATGGCAGGCCTTATCAATCCTGACGGCAGAGTGCGTGGTTCCTATGTGAGAGGGTGCCCCTGCATGAGCAGGGCCCCTCTGCAGCGTACGGAGACCCTTCTCTGATGCTGTTTGTAGTGCAGCCTGACCATATACTCTTAAGCGCATTATAACCTCGCGTTAAATGCTAACTTTGGAATGGCTGCACCTAAACATGTCGTGTTTGGTGTCAAACATCTTGGAATACTACCCCCCGCCAATTCTGGTGGCAGGGGTAGCATTCCACCCTTCTAGAGGGAGAGACATGTTAACCCTGGCCTGGCCGGTAACTTCTTTCTAAAGCCCTGGCATCACAAAATGGATGCTGCTGCCACAGACACGAGTCTTTCCTCCTGCTGCTGGACGAAACTCCGGCAGGGGAGGCCTGGACAATAGGTTTCCTGTCCCAGGGAGGTGTGACCACCTCCCCAGACAGGATAATGTGTATTGGGGCTGGGCGGGAGCACTTTCGGGTGCTTTGAAGTCCTGCACTGGGGGCACACTTGGTGTCCCTAGGCATACCCCAGTTCAAACCGGATCAGGGGCTTGCAGCCCCTGCTTTGGCGCGAACTGGACAAAGGGAAAGGGGTGTAGCCACCCTCTGCCCTGACCCAACCATAGGTGGGGCCACAGAGTAGTCCAACCCCTAAACTTGGTATAAGTATAGGAACCCAGTACTTAGGACTTTAGATTATCCCTGGACGAAACTCTGAAACAGAATCCTGGACCTTCGACGCTCTACTCAAGACTAGAGGACAGAAGAATCTCCCTTGGGGTCAAGGAGTGACTCCCCTGCTTGGCAGGCACCAAAGAAGCAATTGTCTGGTCTGCATCGCCTAAGCTCCCGTCGGACGCCGAAGTCTTTGCATCACCAGAGGTGGATTTCCAGACTTTCCCGAGGCTGCCCTGAGCCCCTAGCAAAGCTGAGGCTCGTAGCTGTCGTGGGTAATGTGGAACCGTGACCCCTGGACAACGCACGCATTTGCTAGTGCATCCTTTTCTGGGTCTCCCACGAAGTCGTGCTTTGGGCTCCGAGTAGCCCTAGCCTCCAGCACCAACTGCACCGAAGATCACTGGCCTCCACTCCACGAGTGTCCTTTGAGCCAGCTCCACGTGCAACGTCTCGAGGCTCCTTCGCGGTCGCTAGCCTGTTGGCTAGTAGCCCTTCACGAAGGCCAATCCTTTTCTTCTTGGGCTCCCTGATTGCTCCAGGCTTGCCCTCACTTACCTTTGCTGGGTGAGTTCCTCAGACCTTGCTGGTCTGC